>JAJOOO010015036.1:0-28186 GCA_029582685.1 Solanum piurae | reverse complement strand
TATAAATAAATACTTAGTTCAAAGCTATCTTTTATTGTTTTTATTTTATTTCAATTTAAATCCCCCCATTTTTATATAACGACTATCGAGTTAAATATTTGCTATTGATAATATTCTTCCATATTCTCTGTGGGATGGACCCCGACTCATAGTTGGGTAAATATATTGCATACGATCGTTTATATTTCTTTTCAAGAAGTATATTTGAACGTTATCATTGGGTTGGTTCATTCCCCCACACGCCAAACTCATTTTAATTCCGAGAAAAGATTGGTTGTGTTTGTTGGAGTTTTTTGCTGGTTTGGTGCATGGTTCCGGTTGTGATTTCGAGTTGAATCTATTATATGTTAAGGGGTTTTAATGATTCTAAGTGTTTGGGGCTGGAACCTTTGAAGTTTAGAAGGTTTAGAGTTGGAGAAACTAAGGAGAAAAGTCAAATTTTCGGGGAAAAGGGCTGGGGCGTCGCGCCAGCCAGCGCGCCCCAAAAGGGACTCTGAAGTCCAGCCCTTGGGGCAGCGCGCCTAGCAGAGCGCCCAGTAGCCCTTCTAACCTCTGAGGGCTGGCCCCCCGCGCCTCTCAGAGCGCCAAGGACGCCAAGCCTTCCCATTCCTTCCCCACTTTTTCATACATGTTCCTTGGTAATGTACCTATGTTTTATAGTTGTTTTCAACACTCTAAGGTACATCCAAACATCAAGAACTCATCCATAAACATGAGATCATTACCCTTGAATTCATAATCTAATTCGAGGAAAGTTCGAATCAAAGTAAAACTTATAAGTTAAGAAGTAAGTCAAAGCAAGTCTTTAAATTTTTTCAAGAGTCTTTATTGAACGTTTTATCTTCATTTTAAGACTCAAGTTTCAAGTTGAGTAAAGAGTATAAAGCTGAGTTCATTTCTCAGGGAACTAAGTATTCCCAAAGAAGTTTTAAAGAAATGTTTTCACATTTTAAACAAGTTTGGAACTGAGATCTCCAAAGAGCCTTCGGGATAGTTTTCCAGAAAATAGTAATCGCTTTCTAAATGAAGCAAGAGAGGATACTGAGATTTCCAAGATAGCCTTTGAGCTAAGTTTTTGAGTAATTATCTCAAATCAGCAGAAAGAAATATGTTTTAAAAATATAACAGCCTGTACATTTTTTGGAGTAGTATTGAGCAACGAAATGGGGGAGCGTTCAAAGAGCCCACAACCCCAATAGAACCATGTAGCCATCATGGGTAGAAGAGGTTCATACTTTGTTAGATGAATCCTTTTCAAATTAGACTAGTGGATCCATTAGGCAGTTCAGGTCCTATACCTTTGGCCAGGTATAGGATGCTCTGGCAGCGTGAGGTTGATCGTTGTATCATCACTATAGCTCTTCTGTGATGGTTGTCGGTTAGAGAAACTCCCACAACAATTATTGTATTTTTAAATACATCAGTTCATTTGTATTTCTACATACATCTCAGACTTATTGTATCTTTGTATACACACAGAGTTTATAGCATGTTTTGAGAAGCTTTTCTTTATATTGCACTCATTTTAAATTGTCTTATATTGAAATGAGTCAGTCAGGTTGAGTTGAGTTGAGCCAGGTAAGTTATTCAGTTTCTTCCAGATTTCCTTCTAGCCTATGTTGCTTAGCTTTCCATCTCGCATACTCGTACATTCAATGTACTGATGTCAGTTGGCCTGCATCTTGTGATGATTCAGACGCAGGTACCCAGGATCAGCATCCAGCGCGCCGTTGATCCAGTTGAGCACTTCAGAGTTAGTGGTGAGCCTCCTTGCTTTCGGAGGACTCGATTATTTTGTGTTCCTAGTTTTGTTTTATTAGGATATTGCGGGGTCTGTCCCAACATCCATGTCAGTGTTATAGAGGCTTCATAGACAGTCAGTCAGTTAGTATTGAGTCTCTCATCTATGTATATATAAATATTCTATTTTGAGACACTAGTTGCCTTTTGGCCAGATTTATCAGTTAGGTTGTTTTATGAACTTTCATTACATTGAGTTATTCTGTTGAGTTAAGTTTCCGTTGAGTTAAGAAAGCCAGGCCAAGGGTTCGCTTGGGGCCAGCAATGGTCTTCAAGTGCCTGTCCCGCCAAGGGTGTAGGCTCGGGGCGTGACAAACTTGGTATCAGAGCCCAGAGTTCAAAAGTCCTAGTTATCGGTGTGAAGCGTGCCACATCTATAATTGGGAGGCTACGACACTTAGGAAGATTTCTTATTTCTTTCACACTCATCTCGTGCGTTAGAGTTTATCTCTAAAAAGTTTCGTTCTAATTCGCGCTTGCGCGTGTTTTCAGATAGTCATGCCTCCACGAAGAGTTGGCAGAAGGCGTCTTCCAAGACGTTATGTTTAGGAGCAAGAGTTACCTTATTCACCTGGAGTGCAACATCAAGGGGAAGTCTCCAATGTTGAGTTCAGAGAAGCAATTAGGATTTTGAGCGAAGCTGTAACTAATCAGATTGGTCAGCAAAGGGGAGCTTGACATGAAGGAGCTGACACTTCAAGGATTCGTGAGTTCTTGGGGATGAATCCTTTGAGTTTCATAGGTTCGAGCACTACTGAGGATCCAGAGAACTTCATTGAGGAGCTGAAGAAGATATTTGATGTGATGCATGTGGCAGATACTGAGCGAGTTGAACTAGCTACGTATCAATTAAAGGATGTTGCTAGAATTTGGTTCGACCAGTGGAAAGGGGGCAGAGCTGTGAATGCACCACCTGCGAGTTGGGCCTGTTTTGAGGAAGCTTTCTTGGGGCGTTTCTTTCCTCGAGAATTGAAAGAAGCCAAGGTACGTGAGTTCCTCACACTTAAGCAGGATTCTTTGAGTGTTTATGAATATGGGTTGAAGTTCACCCAATTTTCCCGTTATGCTCCGGAGATGGTTGTGGACATGAGGAGTAGAATGAGCTTGTTTGTTGCTGGGCTGTCTCGTCTATTGAGTAAGGAAGGTAGGCCTGCAATGCTTATCGGGGACATGGACATATCAAGGTTGATGGTTTATGTGCAGCAGGTTGAGAAAGAGAAGTTGAGGGACAGGGAAGAGTTCAGAAATAAGAAAGCTAAGACCGGTAATGAGTCCGGGCAACAGAAAGGTAGTACGAACCGTCAGTCCTTTCAACAAAGGCAAAAGGGAACTGCCATATCATCTGCTAGTACATCTGCACCTAAGAACAAGAGTGAGTAATATGGGCAAAATTCTTGAGTTAAACCTAGCTATTCACAGGGTAGTGTGGCGCAAGGGGGTAGTAAGCCTCCTGCCTGCGCCAAGTGTGGTAGGAACCACTCAGGTATTTGTCGTGAAGGCTCCATTGGTTGTTTCAAGTGTGGTCAGAATGGACATTTCATGCGAGAGTGTCCAAAGAACAGGCAGGGTAATGGGGGCAATAGAGCACAGTCTTCTTCAGTTGTTCCACCAGACAGGACGACACCTAGAGGAGCTACTTCTAGTACCGGCGGAGGAGCAAACCACCTCTATGAAATCACCAGTCGCCATGAGCAAGAGAACTCTATAAATGTTGTCATTGTTATGATCAAAGTCTTTGCTTTTAATGCGTATGCTTTTCTAGACCCGGGAGAAAGTTTATCTTTTGCAACTCCTTATGTTGCAAATAAGTTTGATGTTCTTCCTGAAAGACTTGGTGAACCCTTTTGTGTTTCTACACCTGTTGGGGAGTCTATTCTAGTAGAAAGAGTCTATCGTGATTGTCTTATTTCTATCAATCACAAGTGCACCATGGTTGATTTAGTTGAGTTAGACATGGTAGATTTTGATGTTATTCTGGGTATGGATTGGCTTCATGCCTGTTATGCATCAATAGATTGTAGAACTCGAGTGATCAAGTTTCAGTTTTCGAGTGAGCCAGTCATAGAGTGGAGTAGTAGTTCAACAGTGCCAAAGGGTCATTTTATTTCGTACCTTAAGGTGAGAAAGTTAGTTTTGAAGGGTTGTGTGTATATCTTAGTCCGAGTTCATGACTCTAGTGTTGAGATACCTCCTATTCAGTCAGTTCCTATAGTAAGAGAGTTTCCAGAAGTTTTTCCTGATGATCTACCCGGAATTCCTCCTGACAGAGAAAGACATTTCGGCATAGACCTCATTCCAGATACTCGTCCTATCTCTATTCCTCCATATAAAATGGCACCAGCAGAGTTGAAAGAGTTGAAAGAGCAGTTGAAAGATCTCCTAGATAAGGGTTTCATTCTACCAAGTGTCTCACCTTGGGGGGCTCCGGTCTTGTTTATGAGAAAGAAAGATGGTTCCCTTAGTATGTGTATAGACTACCGCCAATTGAATAAGGTTACCATCAAGAATAAGTGCCCTCTTCCGAGGATTGATGAACTTTTCAACCAGCTTCAAGGTGCCACTTGTTTTTTTGAAAATTGACCTCAGATCAGGCTATCATCAGTTAAGAGGAAGGGAATGTGATATTCCAAAGACATCTTTCAGAACCAGATACGGTCATGTCCTTTGGTTTGACCAACGCACCGGCAGCTTTCATGGACCTTATGAATAGAGTCTTCAAACCTTATTTAGATATGTTTGTTATCATTTTCATTGATGACATACTAATCTATTCAAAGAATGAAGAAGATCATGCTAGTCATCTCAGAATAGTTCTTCAGACTTTGAAAGATAAGGAGTTGTATGCCAAGTTCTCTAAGTGTGATTTTTGGCTTGAGTCTGTGGCATTCCTAGGCCACTTCGTGTCTGGTGATGGAATTAAGGTTGATACTCAGAAAATTGAGGCCGTGCAGAATTGGCCTAGACCCACATCTCCAACTGATATTAGGAGTTTCTTGGGTTTAGCTGGCTATTTTAGAAGGTTTGTAGAGGGGTTCTCGTCTATTGCATCTCCTTTGACCAAGTTGACTTAGAAGACACTGAAATTTCAATGGTCTGAAGCTTGTGAGAAAAGCTTTCAGGAATTGAAAAAGAGGTTGATTACTGCTCTAGTTTTGACTTTATCAGAAGATACTCAAGGTTTTATGGTGTATTGTGACGCACCTACATTTGGTTTGGGTTGTGTCTTAATGCAGAATGGAAAAGTTATAGCTTATGCCTCCAGACAGTTGAAGGTTCATGAGAAGAACTACCCAACCCATGACTTAGAGTTGGCTGCTGTAGTATTCTCTTTGAAGATATGGCGTCATTACTTGTATGGTGTGCATGTTGGCATATTCACTGATCACAAGAGCCTTCAATATGTGCCTACTCAGAAAGAGCTTAATCTCAGACAGAGAAGGTGGTTAGAATTACTCAAGGATTATGAGCTGAGTATTCTTTACCACCCAGGTAAGGCTAATGTTGTTGTTGATTCCTGAAGCAGGTTGTCTATGGGTAGCACCGCCCATATTGAAGAAGGAAAGAGAGAGTTAGCAAAAGATGTGCACAGACTGGCACTCCTGGGAGTCAGACTTATAGATTCCTCAGAAGGAAGAATAGAAGTGACGAGCGGGGCCGAGTTATCATTAGTGTCGGAAGTGAAAGAGTAACAAGACCAAGATCCCGTTTAGCTTGAGTTGAAGGAAAATGTTCAAAAGCAAAGAGTATTAGGTTTTGAACAAGGGGGAGATGGTGTATTGAGGTATCAAGGTAGATTGTGTGTACCTATGGTAGATGGACTCCAAGAGAGGATTATGGAGGAAGCTCATAGCTCCAGATATTCCATTCATCCGGGTTCCACAAAGATGTATCGCGATTTGAGAGAAGTTTATTGGTGGAATGGCATGAAGAAGGGCATTGCAGAGTTCGTTGCTAAATGTCCAAATTGCCAGCAAGTGAAAGTTTAACACCAAAGGCCCGGTGGTTTGGCTCAGAATATAGAACTTCCCGAATGGAAGTGGGAGATGATCAATATGGATTTCATTAGAGGGTTGCCAAGGTCTCGCAGACAACATGATTCTATTTGGGTGATTGTCGATAGAATGACAAAATCAGCCCATTTTCTGCTAGTAAAGATTACATTTTCAGCAGAAGATTATGTCAGGTTATATATTCAAGAGGTGGTGAGACTTCATGGAGTCCCAGTCTCCATTATTTCAGATAGAGGTGCACAGTTTACTGCACAATTCTAGAAATCTTTTCAGAAAGGCTTGGGTTCAAAGGTGAACTTAAGTACTGCCTTTCATCCTCAGACTGATAGGCAATAGGAGCGCACTATTCAGACTTTTGAAGATATGTTGAGGGCTTGTGTAATCGATTTCAAAGGGAGTTGGGATGACCACCTACCTCTCATTGAGTTTTCCTACAATAACAATTATCACTCTAGCATCCAGATGGCTCAATATGAAGCTCTTTATGGGAGAAGATGTAGATCTCCTATTGGATGGTTTGAAGTTGGTGAAGCAGGGTTGATAGGACCAGATTTAGTTCACCAAGCAATGGAAAAGGTGAAACTGATTCAAGAAAGGTTGAAAACAGCTCAGAGTCGTCAAAACTCTTACACTGATGTTAGGAGAAGGGCACTAGAGTTCGAAGTAGATGATTGGGTATATTTGTAAGTTTCACCCATGAAGGGGGTTATGAGGTTTGGTAAGAAGGGAAAACTTAGTCCCCGGTATATTGGACCTTACCGCATAGCCAAGAGGATTGGCAATGTTGCTTATGAGTTGGAGCTACCACAAGAATGAGCCGCGGTTCATCCGGTATTTCACATCTCCATGTTGAACAAGTGCATAGGCGATCCTTCATTGATCCTACCAGCTGAAAGTGTTAGGATCAAGGATGGCTTATCTTATGAGGAGATTCCTATTCAGATCTTAGATCGTCAAGTTCGTAGATTGAGAACAAAAAAGGTAGCCTCAGTCAAGGTCCTTTGGAGGAACCAATTTGTTGAGGAAGCTACTTGGGAAACCGAAGAGGACATGAAGAAGAGATATCCACATCTCTTTGAATCCGGAAGAAATGCAAATCAAGGTACTAATTTCCTTCTTAGTGCTCTTTAAATTATAGTGAGCATGTTTGTTGTTGTTGTTGGCATGATTGCTTATTGGGTGTTTGAGTTGATGTTACACCCTTAGCCTACTAAGAGTAACCTCATTCGAGAACGAATGTTCCAAATGGGGAGATATTGTAACCTCTGGAAATTTGAATTATGTGTATTGCCAGTTATGTTTGCAAAGCCCTTGGAATGATCTTTCCAACGCCGTCGAGTTTACTCGATTCCGAGTTCGTATGAGTTAGTTATTCCCTTTGGAAGTTGGGTTGTTGGCACAGGGCAGTTTAGTCCGAATTTGTAAGGGTATTTTGGTCTTTTCCCTAACCATTTCTTTTGGTTATATTAAGGGTTTAGACTGAATTTTAATCAGTTTTCCCTTTTAAAAGAGTGAGTTAGGGTTCTTGAGAGAAGAGGAGAGAAGAGGAGAAGGAGAAGAAGAATCAAAGTCCGTCAAGATCGCCGTGGATATCGTCGGGGGGGATCCCTACTAGGTATGTGAGATCATAGTGTTTGGTTGGTTCATTCCCCCACACGCCAAAATCGTATTAATTCCGAGAAAATATTGGTTGTGTTTGTTGAAGTTTGTGGTTGTGTCTGTTGGAGTTTCTTGCTGGTTTGGTGCATGGTTCCGGTTGTGATTTCGAGTTGAATCTATTATATGTTAAGGGGTCTTAATGATTCTAAATGATTGGGGCTGGAACCTTTAAAGTTTAGAAGTTTTAGAGTTGGAGAAACTAAGGAGAAAAGTTGAATTTTCGAGGAAAAGGGTTGGGGCGTCGCGCCAGCCAGCGCGCCCCAAAAGGAACTCTGAAGTCCAGCCCTTGGGGTGGCGCGCCTAGTAGAGCACCCAGCAGCCCTTCTGACCTCTGAGGGCTGGCGCCCCGCGCCTCTCAGAGCGCCAAGGATGCCAAGTCTTCCCATTCCTTCCCCACTTTTTCATACATGTTCCTTGGTAATGTACCTATGTTTTATAATTGTTTTCAACACTCTAAGGTACGTCCAAACATCAAGAACTCATCCATAAACATGAGATCATTACCCTTGAATTCATAATCTAATTCGAGGAATGTTCGGATCAAAGTCAAACTTAGAAGTTAAGAAGTAAGTCAAAGCAAGTCTTTAAAGTTTTTCAAGAGTCTTTATTGAACGTTTTATCTTCATTTTAAGACTCAAGTTTCAAGTTGAGTAAACAGTATAAAGTTTCAAGTTGAGTAAAGAGTATAAAGCTGAGTTCATTTCTCAAAAGTCATTAGGGAACTAAGTATTCCCAAAGAAGTTTTAAAGAAATGTTTTCACATTTTAAACAAGATTGGAACTTAGATCTCCAAAGAGCCTTCGGGATAGTTTTCCAGAAAAGAGTAATTGCTTTCTAAATGAAGCAAGAGAGGAAACTGAGATTTCCAAGATAGCCTTTGAGCTAAGTTTTTGAGTAATTATCTCAAATCAGCAGAAATAAATATGTTTTAAAAATATAAGAGCTTGTACATATTTGGGAGTAGTATTGAGCACCGAATTGGGGGAGCGTTCAAAGATCCCACAGCCCTCATAGAACCATGTAGCCATCATGGGTAGAAGAGGTTCATACTTTGTTAGATGAATCTTTTTCAATTTAGACTAGTGGATCCATTAGGCAGTTCAGGTCCTATACCTTTGGTCGAGTATAGGATGTTCTGGCAGCGTGAGGTTGATCGTTGTATCATCACTATAGCTCTTATGTGATGGTTGTCGGTTAGAGAGACTCCCACAACAATTATTGTATTTTTAAATACATCAGTTCATTTGTATTTCTACATACATCTCAGACTTATTGTATCTTTGTTTACACACAGAGTTTATAGCATGTTTTGAGCAGCTTCTTTATATTGCACTTGTTTTAAATTGTCCTATATTGAAAAGAGTCAGTCAGGTTGAGTTGAGTTGATTCAGGTAAGTTATTCAGTTTCTTCCAGATTTCGTTCTAGCCTATGTTACTTAGCTTTCCAGCTCGCATACTCGTACATTCAATTAACTGATGCCAGTTGGCCTGCATCTTGTGATGATGCAGACGCAGGTACCCAGGATCAGCATCCAGCACGCCATTGATCCAGTTGAGCTCTCCAGAGTCAGTGGTGAGCCTCCATGCTTTCGGATGACTCGGTTATTTTGTGTTCCTAGTTTTGTTTTATTAGGATGTTGCGGGGTCTGTCCCAACATCCATGTCAGTGTTATAGAGGCTTCATAGACAGTCAGTCAGTTAGTATTGAGTCTCTCATCTATGTATATATAAATATTCTATTTTGAGACACGAGTTGCCTTTTGGCCATATTTATCAGTTAGGTTATTTTATGACCTTTCATTACATTGAGTTATTCTGTTGAGTTAAGTTTCCGCTGAGTTAAGAAAGTCAGGCCAAGGGTTCGCTTGGGGCCAGCAATGGTCTTCAAGTGCCGGTCCCGCCCAGGGTGTAGGCTCGGTGCGTGACAGAAGTGATCATCTATTTCTATCCCTGCAAAAAAGTAAAGAAATTGCATGCCCTCGTTTATAAGAGGAAGACAACTAATGAAATGAGGCTATGGAACACTGTATGGCCTGAAAACATATATCTAGAAGAGATGAATATTCGCAATAACAACGTGTTTAACCATTAAAGATGAACTTTTGGTTTGTAAATTTAGAATGTGTACTAATTTATCACCCAAACATATCACGTCTCATATGCAGGCATTTGCATATGCATATGTACATAAACTCTTCTTTTTTGTTAGACTAATTCGAAAAGATCATTATGACAGAAATATGGCAGCAGAAGCATACACTGGATCACAAAACCTACAAGTCATCTAGATAATATAAACAAAATTCGTTAAAAGTAACAGTTTGAAGCCTACATAGAGATCGTCCAAAACAATAGTATCTAGGTTTGTGACCTTCTACTAAAATTAGATTATGATTTAGTGGCCACAATAAATTTTGTGATATGAAAAATAGATGAATCATTTGGGAGAGGATACTCCCTTTTATCCGAGTTTCTCAACATATAGTTAGAACGTGATGTATATTTTTTCTCAACTGAAAGATTCTCCACATTTCAAAACCAGAAATGTATCTAGAAGCTGAGTTAAAAGAAACTCAAAATAACAACATCCTTCCATCTTTCTCGGACAGTAGAACCAATAGAAGCATGAGTAGTGTGAACCTGTAAAACCACCTTTAGCTAATCAAGGGGAGGTGTAGCGGTACGAGAATTAGCTCCTGCATCTCCCCCAACAATGATATATTTAGTTGTACGGACATGCTATCTGATGCCTTTCGGATGACAGCCTGTTCACCAATAACTACAAGACATACCTTCTCCCAGTACAAATAAATATTTTCCAAGGTGGCCTAATGTGGAAAAAGTAGAAGAAAATTTCTCGATTCTTCAAAAGTTATAATCCCATTACTATCCTTATCAACATGTTCCACAAAATGTGCATGTTCATCATCATCTATTTCTATTTTTGCCAAAAAAAAAACTACCTTTGTTTATAAGAGGAAGACAACTAATGAAATGAAATGGGGTTCGGGAACACTGAATGACCCGAAAAAATACATCTAGAAGAGATAAATATTCGCAATAATAACTTATTTAAGGAGTAAAGATGAACTTTTTGTTTGTAGATTCAGAAGGTGTTCCAGTTTATCACCCAAACCTATCCCTACTCACATGCATGCATTTGCACATGCATACGTACATATACTCTTCTTTTTTGTTAGACTAAGTGAAAAGATCAGTATACGTCTCCATGTGCTCTTTATCTATGTCTAAATATAGGAAATTATGAATTAATGCATACGTACTAAAAGTTGATAGGAGCTTAAATAAGGGCAAAATCTAAATGCAAAAGAAAGAAACGTAATAGCATCGATCAACTACTGTAAATCGTTACACAGCCACCACTCACCATGGTATAGAAAGGTTATCAACCATTAAATTCAAAAACAATTTCTATTTTTTCTTGCAAACCAGTGTCACTTTTTACACAAGAAGAATGAAGATGAACAAATCTGTACAAATGCAAGGGAATCAAAATATAATCTAATATCATCCAAGACAAGATAACATCACACCTACTTAATACACACAAAGGACTATTAAACCTCTCACATAGTACCCACCCACCCACTCTTTTTCTTTACTGTGCCTGCCTTCCAAATTGAAATCTAAAATTAACTACTCATCTCAAGGGTATGGTGTAAAGGATAAAAGTTTGGGCTAGTCTCTATGAGTGTGCTTTGCACGTTATTCCCTATCTATTATCATACAAAAATAGAAGTTAGGTATATTACTTGTAATTACATCATATTTGGTAAAAGATGTTATTAGAAAATATAATATCCCCGTTTTATAATGACACTAACTTTTCATGTTTTCAGTAAATACTGAGTACATGTTGCAGATCATAGAGGACATGACCTTAGATAAGAGGGTATAAAGGTCGTGAATTAGGTATCTTTGCAGATAGGTGAGCATTTCTGCACTTTTTAGTGTGATATTAGGCTTGGTTATAGTCTGAAACATCATGTATTTTATAGTATTAGCGTTATTCATGTAGTCATGTCTTACTCTTTGATATTAGCTAACATATCGTGTGTATTGCTTTTCGTATTAATTTTCAAGTTTTCTTCATAGCAGTATTTCCTCATTCATAATGAAGTTAGAGGAGGTAATTTTGAGACCCGATATGATCTGATTCCGACCCCCACTCTGACAGAATTTTCTCCCCTCCCGTATGTCTATTGTTCAGTAACTTCAGTGCATTGCAAATCAAATGACGCTTGAGCACTCTTAAATCTTAAGGTCAAAATTTATTTAATTAACACACACCACTAAACCATGATTAAAAATACAAGATTTGACCAATATCAATATGGTAAACTATAAATATCCGAAAGTTTTATCACGCCCCGAGCCTACACCCTGGGCGGGACTGGCACTCGAAGACCATTGTTGGCCCCAAGAAAACCCTTTGCCTGGCTTACTAACTCAGCGGAAGACTTAACTCATCACATAAATATTTATGAAGAAACTAGAATGTTATAAAGGAACATTCAACTGGCCATTTAGACAAACTCAAGTCTTTATCAAAAGAAATGAAAAGTAAAGACAACTGAAATAACTAACTGACTGTCTGTCTATGAAGCCTCTAAAACAACTGAGATGGATGTTGGGACAAACCCCACAACATCCTAATGGACTAAACTAGAAAACAATGAAAATAGATCCTCCGGAATGCAAGGAGGCTCACAGACTGACTCTGAACAGCTCACCAGATCAACGGTGCGCTGGAATGCCGATCCTAGTTACCTGTGTCTGCATCATAAGACGATGTAGGCCAACTGACATCAGTACATTGAATGTACGAGTATGAGAGTTGGAAAGCTAAAACAACATAGGCTTGAAAAGGAATCTGAAAGAAACTGAAGAACTTACCGGCTTAACTCAACTCAACATAACTGAACTCATTTCAATATCAAGCAATTTAAAACAAGTACAATAAAAAGAAAAGTTGTTCAAAAACATGATGTCAACTTTGTGTGTATGCAAGGATACATATAACTCTGAGATATATGTAAAAATATAATAAACTGATGTATATAAAAATACAATAACTTATATGGGAGTTTCTCTAACCGATAACCATCACCTAAGAGCTATAGTGATGATACAACAATCTACCTCACGCTGCCTGCGCATCCTATACCCGGCCAAAGGTATAGGACCTGAACTACTAAGTGGATCCACTAGTCTATTGTGAAAAGGGTTCATCTAAAAATTATGACACTTTTCTACCCATGGTGGCTACATGGTTCTATGGAGACGTGAATTATCTGAACTCATGCTCGCCCCTAATTCGGTACTCATTACTACTCACAAAATATACTAGCTCTTTATGTTTTAAAAACATACTCATTTCTGTGATTTGAGATTACTGCTAAAAAACTTAGCTCAAAGGCTATCTTGGAAATCTCAGTTTCCCTTCTTGCTTCATTTAGAAAGCTATTACTCTTTTCTGAAAACTAGCCCGAAGGCTCTTTTGAAATCTCAGTTTCCGTTCTTATTAAAAAGTGAATACATTTTTAAATCTCTTTGGTAATACATAGTCCCCATATACTTATTTGAAAAAAACAACCTCAACTTTACTTCTTTACTGAACTCAAAACTTAAGTCTTAAAACAAAGTTAAAAGCATATGCAAAAGACTTCTTGAAAAGACTCTGAGAACTTCCTAGACTTAGCTCTTGACTTTCCTTGAATTTGAATTTATAGATCCAAGGTTATGATTCATATTTATGGATGATTTCTAGGTGTTTAGAAGTCATTTAGAGTAGTTAGAATCAATGGGAAGTGTTAGGACACTTTAGAATAACTTAAATAGGCTAAACAATGAAAAACTGGTGAAAAAACCCGATATGGGCGCATCCCTGGCGCGCCGGCCTAGGCCTCATTTTACTGGGGCTAATTTTGGGCGCGCCGCCCCAGCCTCCTGGCGCTATGGGGGAGCGACGCGCCTGGCCCTCCCCAGGTGCATCTGACAAATTTTTCAACTCATTTTCTGATCCCTAATCATTTTAAAGCAATTCCTTTTCTCAATACTTTCTTACATTTAGATACCCCACGTTTGTACGCTAGAATCTAACTCGAAACAACTCTTAACATTGCTAAAACATCTCAAGAAAACCCATCAATCACATGTAAGTTCAAGAATGAAAACAATTCAAGAACACAACTCAAGAACATCAAATTCTAACTCTTTTAGAACGAAAATCACTGAATTAAACATTCTTGGCGCGTGGGTGAACTAATCCAACGCTATGTGATCTCGCATACCTTGTAGGGATCACCCCCGACAAAATCCGCAAGCCAATCTTCGACGATCTTGAACGTTCTTGCTTCCTCTTCTCCTTTCTCCTTAGCCCTAGCGTGAAATCCTAAATTCTAAAACTGACTGAAATTTGATTTGAAAAGACTAAAATACCCCTTAAAATGGATTAAAATAATAGGGCAATGAAAAGACTAAAATACCCCTTAAAATTCCAGATTGGACATTTCCTTAATCCAATAGCCCAACTTCCAAAGGGAATAACTCACTCATCCGAACTCGAAATCATGCAAACTTGGCGGCGTTGGAAAGATCATTCCAAGAGATTTCCAACCATATCTAAAACTAAACCTAACTCATCCTGAGCTAGGAGTTGTGGTCGTTTGAAGTTGAACAAAAACTCACTTTAACTAACTTAAAATTTTCCAGATTTCCTTATACTTTCCAAAAATGACTATTTCCAGATTTTTAAACTTCTTTCTAGTTGTGAGATGTTACAATATCTCCCCCTTGAGAATATTCATCCTCGAATGAGATTACTCGTACTAGGCTTAGGGTGTAACATCAAATTCAAACACCCAACAAGCAAATGCAATCAAACAACATGCTCACTCATAATTTAAAGAGCACTAACAAGAAAATTAGTACCTTGATCTGCACTTTCTTCGGATTCAAAGAGATGTGGATATATTTTCTTCATATCCTCTTCAGCTTCCCAAGTAGCTTCCTCAACAAATTGGTTCCTCCAGAGGACTTTGACTGATGCTACCTCATTTGTTCTCAACTTGCGAACTTAGCGATCTAGAATCTGGACATGAATCTCCTCATATGATAAGCTATACTTGATCCCCAGCTAGTATGATCAATGAACGATCGCCCATGCACTTCTTCAACAAAGATATGTGAAATATCGGATGAACCGCTGCTAATTCCTGTGGTAGCTCCAACTCATAAACTACATTGTCAATCCTCTTGGCTATGCGATAAGGTCCAATATATCGGGGACTAAGCTTTCCCTTCTTACCAAACCTCATAACACCCTTCATGGGTGAAAATTTCAAATATACCCAATCATCTACTTCGAACTCTAACACCCTTCTCCTAACATCAGTGTAGGATTTTTGACGACTTTGTGCCATTTTCAACCTTTCTTGAATCACTTTCAACTTTTCCATAGCTTGGTGAACTAAATCTGGTCCTATCAACCCTGCTTTACCAACTTCAAACGGAGATCTGGATCTTCTCCCATAAAGAGCTTCATAAGGAGTCATTTGGATGTTAGAGTGATAATTGTTGTTGTAAGCAAACTCAATGAGAGGTAGGTGATCATCCCAATTTCCTTTGAATCAATTATGCAAGCCCTCAACATATCTTCTAAAGTCAGAATAGTGCGTTCTTCTTTCCCATCAATCTGAGGATGAAAGGCAGTACTTAAATTCACCTACGAACCCAAACCTTTCTGAAAGATTTCCAGAATTGTGTAGTAAATTGTGCACCCCTATCTGAAATAATGGAGACTGGTACTCCATGAAGTCTTAATACTTCTTGAATATATAACCTGGCATAATCTTCTGCTGAATGGGTAGTCTTTTAGGCAGAAAAAGGGATGATTTTTTCATTCTGTTGATAATCACCCAAATAGAATCATGTTGTCTACGAGACCTTGGCAAACCTGTGATGAAATTTATATTTATCAGCTCCCACTTCCATTCTGGAAGTTCTATATTCTGTGCCAAACCACCGGGCCTTTGGTGCTCAACTTTCACTTGTTGGCAATTTGGACACTTAGCAACAAATTCAGCAATACCCTTCTTCATGCTATTCCACCAATAAATTTCTCTCAAGTCACGATACATCTTTGTGGAACCTGGATGAATGGAATATCTAGAGTTATGAGCTTTCTCCATGATCCTCTCTTGGAGTCCATCCACCATAGGTACACACAATCTACCTTGATATCTCAATACACAATCCCCCCCCTTGTTCAAAAGCTAATACTTTTTGCTTATGAACATTTTCCTTCAATTCAAGCAAAATGGGATCTTGGTCTTGTTTTTCTTTAACTTCTGACACTAGTGATGATTCAGCCCCATTCGTCACCACTATTCCTCCATTTGTGGAATCCATAAGTTGGACTCCAAAGCGTGCAAGCCTATGCACATCTTTTGCCAACTCTCTCTTTTCTTCCTCAACATGGGCGGTACTACCCATAGACAACCTGCTCAAGGCATCAACAACAACATTAGCCTTACCTGGGTGATAAAGAATACTCATGTCATAATCCTTGAGTAACTCTAACCACCTCCTTTGTCTGAGATTAAACTTTTTCTGAGTGAACACATATTGAAGGCTCTTGTGATCAGTCAATATATCAACATGAACACCATACAAGTAATGATGCCATATCTTCAAAGCGAACACTACAATAGCCAACTCTAAGTCATGGGTTGGGTAGTTCTTCTCATGAACTTTCAACTGTTTGGAGGCATAAGCTATAACTTTTTCATTCTGCATTAAGACACAAACCAAACCAACTCTAGATGCATCACAATACACCATAAAACCTTGAGTACCTTCCGGTAAGGTCAAAACTGGGGTAGTAGTCAACCTTCTCTTCATTTCCTGAAAGCTTTTCTCACAAGCTTCAAACCATTGAAATTTCACTGTCTTCTGAGTCAACTTCATCAAAGGAGACGAAATGGACGATAACCCTCTACACACCTTCTATAATATGCAGCCAAGCCCAAGAAACTCCTAATGTCAGTTGGAGATGTGGGTCTAGGACAATTCTGCACTGCCTCCATTTTCTGAGTATCAACTTTAATTCCCTCTCCAGACACAATATGGCCTAAGAATGCCACAGACTCAAGACAAAATTCACACTTAGAGAACTTGGCATACAATTCTCTATCTTTCAAAGTCTGAAGAACTATTCTGAGGTGACTAGCATGATCTTCTTCATTCCTTGAATAAATTAGTATGTCATCAATGAAGACGATAACAAACATATCTAAACAAAGTTTTAAGACTTTGTTCATAAGATCCATGAATGCTGCTGGTGCATTAGTCAAACCAAAGGACATGACTAAAAACTCAAAATGACCATATCTGGTTCTGAAAGTTGTCTTGGGAATACATTCCCTTACTCTTAACTGATGGTAACCTGATCTGAGGTCTATTTTTGAGAAACAAGTGCCCCCTGAAGCTGATCAAAAAGATCATCAATTCTCGGAAGAGGATACGTATTCTTGATGGTAACCTTGTTCAACTGACGGTAGTCTATACACATCCTAAGGGAACCATCTTTCTTTATCACAAACAAGATCGGAGTGCCCCAAGGTGAGACACTTGGTAGAATGAAGCCTTTATCTAATAGATCATTTAACTGCTCTTTCAACTCTGCTGGTGCCATTTTGTATGGTGGAATATATATAGGACAAGTATCTGGAAGAAGATCTATACCGAAGTATATCTCTCTCTCAGGAGGGACTCCGGAAAGATCATCTGGAAAGACTTCTGGAAACTCTTTTACTACTGGAACTGATTGAATATGAGGTACCTCAACACTTGAGTCATTAAATCGAACTAAGTGATAGACACACCCCTTAGAAACTAACTTCATTGCCTTAAGGTACAAAATGAAACGACCCTTAGGCACTACTGAACTGTTTCTCCACTCTAAGACTGGCTCATTTGGAAACTGAAACTTGACTACTCGAGTTCTACAATCAACTGAGGTATAACAGGTATGAAGCCAGTCTATACCAAGAATGACATCAAAATCTACCATGTCTAACTCAATTAAGTCAGCCATGGTACTTTTGTGATTGACGAAAATGCGATAATCATGATAGACTTTATCTGCTAGAATAGACTCACCAACAGGCATAGAGACACTTAATAGTTCACTAAGTTGCTCAGGAATAACATCAAAGTTCATAGCAACATAAGGAGTTACAAAAGATAAACTCGTTCCTGGGTCTAGCAAAGTATAAACATTAAAGTCAAAGACTCGAATCATACCAGTGACAACATCTGGCGAATCCTCTTGCTCTTGGCAACTGTTGATAGCATATAAATGGTTTGTTCCCCCGCCAGTACCGGAAGTAGCCCCTCTAGGTGCAACTCTGTCTAGTGGAGCAACTGAAGATGGATGGGCTCTATTGCCCCCATTACCATTTCCCTCCTTGCTCTTTGGACACTCTCGCATGAAATGCCCAGTCTGACCACACTTGAAACAACCAGTGGAGCCCTCACGACAAATACCTGAGTGCTTCCTACCACACTTGGCGCAAACAGGAGGCTTACTACCCCCTTGCGCCACACTCCCCTGGGAATAAGCAGGTTTAACACTGAAGTTCTGATTATTGTGCTCACCTTTGTTCTTAGGTGCAGGTGTACTAGGAGATGAAGGAGTAGGTCCCTTTTGTTTCTGTTGGAAGGATGACCGGTTAGCATTACTCTTCTTTTGCCCGGACTCATTCCCTGTCTTAGCCCTCTTGTTATTGAATTCCTCTCTATCCCCTAGCTTCTCTTCCTCCACTTGCTGCACATAGACCATCAACCTCAAAATGTCCATGTCTCCAATAAGCATTGCAGCCCGGCCCTCTTTGCTTGATAGACGGCCCAACCCAACAACAAACAAGCTCATTCTACTCCTCATATCCTTAACCATCTCCGGAGCATATCGGGATAGTTGGGTGAACTTCAACCCATATTCATGAACACTTAGAGAATCCTGCTTAAATTTGAGGAACTCACGTACCTTAGCCTCTTTCAATTCTCAGGGAAAGAAACACCCCAAGAAAGACTCTTCAAAATATGCCCAACTCGCAGGTGGGGCATCCTCAGCTCTACCCCCTTTCCACTGATCAAACTAGGTCCTAGCAACATTTTTCATCTGATATGCAGCTAGCTCAACTCTCAAGTATCAGTAACATGCATCACATCGAACATTTTTTTCAGTTCATCAACAAAGTTCTCTGGATCTTCAGAAGTGCTTGAACCAGTGAAACTTGGAGGATTCATCCTCAAGAACTCATGAATCCTTGAAGTGTCAGCCTCTTTTTGTCGATCTCCTCTCTGTTGCCCAGCTTGGTTGGTCACAACTTGAATGAGCATTCTTATAGCCTCTCTGAACTCAGCATTGGTGACTTCTCCTTGAGGTTGAACTTTAGGTGCATTTGGTAACTCTTGTTCCTCGACATTCCTCCTAGTTGGACGACCTCTGACTGCTCTTCATGAAGGTATGATTATCTGAAACACGCGCATGCACGAATTAGAGGGAAACTTTTTAGAGATAAACTCTAACGCATGAAATAAGTGTGAAAGAAGTGAGAATATTGTTTCCTAAGTGTTGCAGCCTCCTAATTATAGATGTGGCGCGCTTCACACTGATAGCTAGAACTCTACAAACACGACTTCATAGACTCCTTAGGACCCTTGAACTTTGTGCTCTGATACCAAGTTTGTCACGCCCCGAGCCTACACCCTGGGCGGGACTGGCACTCGAAGACCATTGTTGGCCCCAAGCGAACCCTTGGCCTGGCTTACTAATTCAGCGGAAGACTTAACTAATCACATAAACATTTATGAAGAAACTAGAATGTTATAAAGGAACATTTAACTGGCCATTTAGGCAAACTCAAGTCTTTATCATAAGATATGAAAAGTAAAGACAACTGAAATAACTAACTGATTGTCTATCTATGAAGCCTCTAAAATAACTGAGATGGATGTTGGGACAAACCCCACAACATCCTAACTGACTAAACTAGAAAACAATGAAAATGGATCCTCCGAAATGCAAGGAGACTCACTGACTGACTCTGAATTGCTCACTAGATCAACGGTGCGCTGGAATGTCGATCCTAGTTACCTGTGTCTGCATCATAAGACGATGCAGGACAACTGGCATCAGTACATTGAATGTATGAGTAGGCGAGTTGGAAAGCTAAAACAACATAGGCTTGAAAAGGAATCTGAAAGAAACTGAAGAACTTACCGGCTTAACTCAACTCAACATAACTGAACTCATTTCAATATCAAGCAATTTAAAACAAGTACAATAAAAAGAAAAGTTGTTCAAAAACATGATGTCAACTTTGTGTGTATGCAAGGATACATATAACTCTGAGATATATGTAAAAATATAATAAACTGATGTATATAAAAATACAATAACTTCTATGGGAGTTTCTCTAACTGACAACTGTCACCTAAGAGCTATAGTGATGATACAATAATCTACCTCACGCTGCCAGTGCATCCTATACTCGGCCAAAGGTATAGGACCTGAACTACTAAGTGGATCCACTAGTTTATTGTGAAAAGGGTTCATCTAAAAAGTATGACCCTTTTCTACCCATGGTGGCTGCATGGTTCTATGGAGACGTGAATTATCTAATCTC
The DNA here is from genome assembly GCA_029582685.1 of Solanum piurae. Lineage (NCBI taxonomy): Eukaryota > Viridiplantae > Streptophyta > Magnoliopsida > Solanales > Solanaceae > Solanum > Solanum piurae. The sequence continues at coordinate 8,001 of JAJOOO010015036.1, read as the reverse complement.
ATGCTCACCCCCAATTCGGTGCTCAATACTACTCCCAAAATATACTAGTTCTTTATGTTTTAAAATCATACTCCTTTCTATGATTTGAGATTAGTGCTCAAAAACTTAGCTCAAAGGCTATCTTGGAAATCTCAATTTCCCTTCTTGCTTCATTTAGAAAGCTATTACTCTTTTCTGAAAACTAGCCCGAAGGCTCTTAGGAAATCTCAGTTTCCGTTCTTATTAAAAAATGAATACATTTTTAAATCTCTTTGGGAAAACATAGTCCCCATAGACTTCTTTGAAGAAAGAACCTCAACTTTACTTCTTTACTGAACTCAAAACTTAAGTCTTAAATAAAAGTTAAAAGCATTTGCAAAAGACTTTGAGAACTTCCTAGACTTGGCTCTTGACTTTCCTTGAATTTGAATTTATGGATCCAAGGTTATGATTCATGTTTATGGATGATTTCTAGGTGTTTAGAAGTCATTTAGAGTATTTACAATCAATGGGAAGTGTTAGGACACTTTAGAATAACTTAAATAGGCTAAACGATGAAAAACTGGTGAGAAAAAACCCGATATGGGCGCATCCCTGGCGCGCCGGCCTAGGCCTCATTTTACTGGGGCTAATTTTGGGCGCGCCGCCCCAGCCTCCTGGCGCTATGGGGGAGCGACGCGCCTGGCCCTCCCCAGGTGCATCTGACAAATTTTTCAACTCATTTTCTGATTCCTAATCATTTTAAAGCAATTCCTTTTCTCAATACTTTCTTACATTTAGATACCCCACGTTTGTACACTAGAATCTAACTCGAAACAACTCTTCACATTGCTAAAACATCTCAAGAAAACCCATCAATCACATGTAAGTTCAAGAATGAAAACAATTCAAGAACACAACTCAAGAACATCAAATTCTAACTCTTTTAGAACGAAAATCACTGAATTAAACATTCTTGGCACGTGGGTGAACAAATCCAACGCTATGTGATCTCGCATACCTTGTAGGGATCACCCCCGACAAAATCCACAAGCCAAACTTCGACGATCTTGAACGTTCTTGCTTCCTCTTCTCCTTTCTCCTTAGCCCTAGCGTGAAATCCCAAATTATAAAACTGACTAAAATTTGATTTGACCCATATTAAACTCCTAAAAATGGATTAAAATAATAGTGCAATAAAAATACTAAAATACCCCTTAAAATTCCGGATTGGACATTTCCTTAATCCAACAGCCCAACTGTCAAAGCAAATAACTCACTCATCCGAACTCGGAATCGCACAAACTTGGCGGTGTTGGAAAGATCATTCCAAGAGCTTTCCAACCATATCTGGAACTACACCTAAATCATCCTGAGATGGGAGGTATGGTCATTTGAAGTTGACCAAAATCTCACTTTAACTTACTTAAAATTTTCCAGATTTCCTTATACTTTCCAGAAATGACTATTTCCAGATTTTTAAACTTCTTTCTAGTTGCGAGATGTTACAAGTTCTTTCCGTGTGGCAACATAATATATAGACAAAAATCTTGGTCTGATCAATGTCTTTTCTCCGCAGCTAATTCTCTCTCTTTTGTTTAAAAAAATTTAATATTTTCATAATGTTTTTGCTTAATTATATTCATTTGTAATCACTTGTTATATTTTGGTATTGAAGAGTAAAATTTTAGTATGCATTTTTTTATTATATTGGGATGATAAAATTCAAACCTACAGTATATTTTGTCTAATATTTTTAATATATAATTTTAATTTTAAATTAATTTAATTTAGATCCAAAAAATAATAACATTGATTTTTTAGAAGCAAAACATGACAAATATTTTGAGACGGACGGATGTCATTTCCATTGTTTCATAGACAATTTTAGCAACTCGTCACAATGAATACTTTTTCGACATCGTCTCCCAACAATTCATTCCATTATGACATTGGATTTATGTTCAATTTACAAATCTTATGGAGAAGTATTTGGTTGATTAGCTGCAAACTATTTTTGGATGTTTATATCTTACCATATTGGTCAAATCTTGTACCTTTAACCATGGCTTAAGGGTGTGTTAATTAAATAGATTGTGACCTTAAGATTTAAGAGTTGACATGTGTCATTTGATTAGCAATGCACTGGACTAACTGGACAATACACATACTAGAGGGGAGCCAACTCCCACTCTGACACTTGAACCTAGACAAGACCCTGATAACCAATCGAGGATCCGATTCTGACATTTGACCCAGAACCGAACCCCACTCCTGACCCTGACCCTGACATCGATTTGTAGGTTGAGCTTGCATTCTAGCAGGAAAATAAAACAAGTTGCATTTTAAAGCCCAAAAACCAAGTTGAGTCAAACATGAAGATTTACCTTGATCTTACAACATGTAAAGGATAAACACTCCAAGCTATCTGGAAATTGTTCCACAACCAAGTTGCACAGGAGCACCAGGTTCTGCATATTAACTCATGAATTGTTAGTAAAATGATACTTTCACTTCGTTTGAGATGATTTGGTAATTAGTAGTTGAAGAGTAACAAGCTATACCACTATCCTTAAGAATATAAATCCTGGAAAAGTCCTTCAGCGGTTCATATACAACCAAATCAATGCCTCCATGAGGTATAATTTCAAGAAGATATGGTATCTATTAGTCCTTTATAAAAGGCTTGATCGAGGCCCCTCCTGAATCCATATATCTTTTGATAGTGACCTTTCCACCTTCACTTACATGAGTATCTAACCTAGTCTTAACAAGATGCATCGGATAGATATAAGCTCCAATATCACCCTTGGTATGAGCAATCACATTTATGAAGATATCATAAGCGTAAAACTTAATTGCACTTACAGGTGCAACCTGTTGGAATTAATGCATCCACATTAATGTTTAGTCTTCTAAAATTGTCTCTAAATTTTTCAAAAAAGTTCTTTAGGAGTTTGTAATACATGTATCTAGTTAATTTTTATACATTTATCTAGTTATTTGTGCAAAACTTTTAGTTTTACATTTTACTACTATAAATAGAGATGTAATTGATGATTCTAATCATCTCAAGTGGTCTTAAGTAGCCTATATAAAACTTGAACATTCTCTAAAGATAGTATTATCTTTCTATATTTCCTACACAACCTTCATCACATTTCTCAGATAGTAGAACCCATAGAAGCAGGAGTAGTTTGAACTTGTAAAACAACCTTTAACCAATCAAGGGGAGGTGTAGCGGTACTAGAAGTAGCTCTTGCAACTCTTGCAGCAATGAAATATTTAGTTGTATGGACATGCATATTGATGCCTTCCTGTATTACAACATGTTCATTAATATCTACAAGAAATTCCCTCCCCCAATACCGATAAATATTCTCCAAGGTGGCCTCATATGCACAAAAGAAAATTTCCCCATTCTTCAAAAGTGATAATTCCATTATTATCTTTATTAACATGGTCCACAAAACATGCAAGTTAATCATTATCTATTATTATCCCTGGAAAAAAAAAAAGCCACCCTCGTTTATAAGAGGAATACAACTAAAGAAATGAAATGAGGCTAAAGAACACTGAATGGCCTGGAAATAGAAGAGATGAAAATTTACAATAGCAACATATTAAAGGAGTAAAGAGGAATTTTTGGTTTGTTGATTCAGAAGGCGTTCCAATTTATCACCCCAAACGTACCCCTGCTCACATGCATGCATATGTACATATACTCTTCTTTTTTGTTAGATTAAGCGAACAAATACGTCCACGTGCTTTCTAGCCATGTGTAAATATAGAAAATAATGAATTAACACATAGAGAAAGTCGATAGGAGCTTAAATAAGGACAAAATCTAAATGCAAAAGAAAGTTATAGAAAGGTTATCAACCATTAAATAGAAAAACAACAATTCCTATGTACTGTTATCCACATGTTCAACAAAACGTGCAAGTTATATTCTATTTTATTCCTGCAAAAGAAAATAAACTGCCCTCGTTTATAAGAGGAAGACAACTAATGAAATGAAATGAGGAGGGAACACCGAATAACTTGGAAACATACATCCAGAAGAAATGAATGTTGGCAATAGCAACATATTTAAGGAGTAAAGATGATTTATTTTAGTCGATTTCGAAGACGTTTCCAATTTATCACCCAAACGTATCCCCTGCTCAAATGCATGCAGACATACATATACTTTTATTTTTGTTACACTAAGCAAAAGGATTGTGATAAAAATATGTCAGCGGAAGCACACATTGGATCACAAAACCTACAACTTATCTACATAATAAACAAATTTCATGAAAAAGATTCACTAATCTTTTGAAGCCTGAATAGGGATCGTCCAAAACATCAGTCTCCAGATTTGCGACGTTCTACTAAAACCAGATTATGATTTAGTGGGGCATAGTATATTTTTGTGATATGAAAAATAGATGAATGAGGTTGTTCACTTTTATCCACGTTTCTCATCAGATGTTTGGAAACGTGAGGGGGTATTTTTCTCAACTGAAAGATTTTCCACGTTTCAAAAATAGGAACGTGTCTAGAAGCTCAGTTAAAAAAAATTCAATACACCACCATTCGTACATATTTCTAGTACATTAGAACCAATAGAAGCACGAGTAGTTTGAACTTCTAAAACCACCTATTTGAGGAACTATTTTTCTCAACTGAAAGATTCTCCACGTTTCAAAAATAGAAACGTGTCTAGAAACTCAGTTAAAGAAAAAAACTTAATACTCCACTATCCTTTCATATTTCTCGGATAGTAGAACCAATAGAAGCATGAGTAGTCTGATCTTGTAAAACCACCTTTAGCCGATCAAAGGGAGCTGTAGAGATACGAGAAATAGCTCATGCAACTCTCAAAACAATGAAATATTTAGTTGTATGGACATGGTAAGTAATGCCTTCTGGTATGAAAGCATATTGTTCACCAATATCTACTAGACATACCTTCTCCCAATACCATATATATTCTCCAAGGTGGCCTCATTTGGATAAAGTAGAAGAAAATTTTACATTCTTCAAAAGTGATAATCCCATTATTATCCTTATCAACATGTTCCGCAAAACGTGCAAGTTCATCATCATTAATTTCTATCCCTGCAAACAAAAAGGAGAAATGTCCCTCGTTTATAAGAGGAAGACAACTAATGAAATGAAAAAAGGCTAGGAAACAATGAAAGGCCTTGAAGCATATATCCAGAAGAGATGAATATCCACAATAGCAAGATATTTAAGGAGTAAAGATGAACTTTTGATTTGTAGATTTAGAAGATATTCCAGTTTATCACCAAAACCTATCCCTTCTCACATGCATGCATTTGCACATGCAAACGTACATATACTCTTATTTTTTGTTAGACTAAGCAAAAAGATCATTATGATAGAAATATGGCCATGTAAACATACACAGTATCCAGAAACCTACAAGTTATCTAGATAATATGCACCAACCTTTTGAAGCCTCCATAGAGATCGCCAAAATAGCATTCTCTAGGTTTGTTGCCGTCTACTAAAACTAGATTTTGCTTTAGTGTGCGCAACGTATTTTTGTGATATGACATAAGGAAGAATCCTTTCTGAGAGGTAGTTCCCTTTTTTCCACGTTTCTTAACAAATAGTTGGAAACATGAGGGAGTATTTTTCTCAACTGAAAGATTCTCCATGTTCCAAAAATGAAATGTGTCTAGAAGATAAGTTAAAAAAACTCAATGCACCACCATCCTTCCATATTTCTCAAATAGTAGAACCAATAGAAGCACGAGAAGTCTGATCTTGTAAAAACACCATTGGTCGATCAACGCGAGTTGTAACGTTACAAGAAGTAGCTCATGCAACTCCCTCAGCAGTGAAATATTTAGTTGTATGGACATGCTAACTGATGTCTTCCGGTATGAAAGCTTGTTCACCAGTATCTACAAGACATACCCTCTCCCTGTACTGATAAATATTCTCCAAGGTGGCCTCATGCGGATAAAATAGAAGAAAATTTCTCCATTCTTCATAAGTGATAATCTCATTATTATCCTTATCAACATGTTCCACAAAACATACAAGTTAATCATCATCTATTTATATCCCTGCAAAAAAAAAACTACCCTCATTAATAAGATAAAGATGACTAATGAAATGAAATAAGGCTAGGAAACACTGAATGTCCTGGAAACATAAATCCAGAAGAGATGAATATTCACAATAGCAACATATTTAAAGAGTAGAGATGAACTTTTGATTTGTAGATTCAGAAGGCATTCTGATTTATCACCCAAGCCTATCATTGCCCACGTGCATGCATTTGCACATGCATACGTACATATACTTTTTTTTCGTTAAACTAAGCGAAATGATCATTATGATAGAAATATGGCAGCGGAAACACACACAGGATCACAAAACCTAAAAGTTATCTGGATGATATAATACAAAATTCGTGAAAAGGATTCAATAACCATTTGAAGCTTTCATAGAGATTGTCCAAAACAGAAGTCTCCAAGTCTGCAGCCTTCTACTAAATCAAAATTACGCTTTAGTGGCCATAGTATATATTTTTTATATGAAAAACAAATGAATCCTTTGTGAGAGTTGCTCCCTTTTATCCACGTTTCTCAACATATAGTTGGAAATGTGAGAAAGTATTTTTCTAAACTGAAAGATTCTCCACGTTTCAAAAATAGAAATATGTTTAGAAGCTCAGCTAAAAAAAAGTCAGTACTCCACCATCCTTTCATATTTATCGAATAGTAGAACTAATAGAAGCACGAGTAGTCTGAACTTGTAAAACCACATTTAGCCGATCAAGGGGAGCTGTACATACGAGAAGTAGCTCCTGCAACTCCCCCAATAATGAAATATTTTTTTGTATGGACAAGCTAACAGATGCCTTCTGTTATGACAGCATGATCACCAATATCTACAAGACATACCCTCTCTAGTACCAGTAAATATTCCCCAAGGTGGCCTCATGTGGATAAAGAAGAAGAATGTTTTTCCATTCTTCGAAAGTGATAATCCCATTATTATCCTCATCAACATGTTCCACAAAACGTGCAAGTTCATCATCACCTATTTCTATCCATACAAAAAAAATCCCTCGTTCATTAGAGGAAGACAACTAATAAATGAAATGAGGCTCGGGAACACTGAATAGCCTGGAAACATACATCCAGAAGAGATGAATATTCACAATAGTAACATAATTAAGAAGTAAAGATGAACTTGTGGTTTGTAGATTCAGAAGATGTTCTAATTTATCACCCAACCCTATCTCGTCTCATATGCATGCATTTGAATATGCATAAGTACATATTCTCTACTTTTTGGTTAGACTAATTGAAAAGATCATTATGATAGAAATATGCCAGCAGAAGCATACACGGAATCACAAAACCTACAAGTTATCTAGATAATATAAAAATATTCGTGAAAAGTACCTTTTGAAGCATGGATAGAGATGTAATGACCCGAAAGGTCATTTTGGTAATTTTTCGTGGAAATGACTATTTTTCCCTTTCGATAGTTGCCCCGAGTCCCATGTTTTGTGGTTGTAAAGTTGGTTTGAGGAAAAGTTGGTAAAAAGTTGAGTTTTTGAGAAGTTGAGTGTTTATGAGTTAAATTTGGTTAAAAAGTGTTTTTTTCGAGTCTTTTGGAGTTTTGAGACTCGGATCGGATTTCCGTCGATCCCGGCAGTTTAAGAATGTCGAAACGGGTTTGTGTGAAGTTACGGAGTTGAATTTGGAGTTGAAACGAAGAATTGAGGTCCTAAGTTGCTAAAGTTGTGAAATTTTGATAAAGAGTTGACTTTGGTCAACATATGAGGTTGATGTTGAGATACTGTTGGATATATCTGTTGATTATGAGTTATGTAGTATAGGTTGTTGGTTCGCTGTTAGAATGAAGTTTCGGTGGTTCGGTTGGGATTGAAAGGAGTTGTTTGTAGCTGCTAGTTTAGCTTAGTTTAGTGTTACTTGTGAGTACCTGTTGCTTTTGGTACTCACCCTTGCTTCTACACAGTTGTGTAGGTTGACAGCTCTATCAGAT
>JAJOOO010015035.1:0-24454 GCA_029582685.1 Solanum piurae | reverse complement strand
GGGAAACAACAAAATTCAAACCCCAGCCACAAGTATGCTAACCTCGAGTACCAGACCCTACACTTGGGGAAAATGTAGGCAAAGTAGGTGTTAGTACAAAACTGCTCTATGAACGGTAGCCATTCACAAAATAATTAGAAACATGAAAAAGGGGCATTTCATTTTAAAGAATGCAATTTTTCAAGTTTAAACATCATATAATATAATAGAAGTCATAAGTCATAATCATGAACAACATAAGTCAACAAAATCTTTAAAACCTTTGAACTCATATACAAAGCTTCTTGAGTAACCATAGTTCATTATTGATGTTCTTATTGTGGGAAGTATCCTTAATAGACTTGAGACCATGTGAGCTATAACATGATCACTCGGTGTCTCCCACACCAAAAATGGTTTTTTTACTTGCCTAAGATAAAACCGTGAACTCTTACCTTAAGTAGATCCACTAAATAATAACCAATGAGGGCACATAGTTTATGGGATACAAAGATTGCTACTAGAAACCTGGACTCAACTAATGTAGAGGGTTTCCATTTGATGAGAAATACATGGTAATCCCAAACCCAACTAACGTAAAAGACTTCCATCTCATTTCAACATCCACTCGGTACTAAGCATCAATCCCGCATACCACTTATTAAGTCTTACATAAATCATGTCTCATGGAAGGATGTCCTTGACAATCAATCCAAGTTAGTTCATTAGGATAGCTCTTATTCATTCATTTAATAATGTAAGAATAGCCTTTCAACCTAAGAATCCTTTCTATGTGAGAAAATCTTTCACATTATGGTTGTAAGTGTTTCATGATAAAAACCTTTCAACAACACAATTAAAATAGGCACTTTACTCTCAAAGCACCTTTAAAGCATTTACATAAGTTTCATAAGATCATGCATAAACTCATACTTTGTCGTAACAAGGTTCAAAGCTACTATAAATCACCAAATCTAGAATTTAATAATTTGATAGGGATTTCATCATAAACTTCATGTAATTCAATTACTTCATACTTTAGATCATAAACACTTCTCTTTGACAATCAACAACCCAACCAATGAGATCACAATTTGGAAAACATGGGGGTTTGCATGGGTTAATAAGGGAAACATCATAAAAGCATTGTGGATCATCAATACATACATATTTAGACATAATGAAACCATTAAAATTAGTAAATCAAAGAACCCATGGTGAATGAAGAAATCCCTAGTTATTTGGGGAATTCTATCGTTTGAAATTGAAAATTTTGAGAGGGCTCCATCGGTGAAAGCTACCCATGGCTAAAAACTACCATACCTTACTCTAATTGTCTATCTTCAATGGATAATTTATTATCCTTAGCTCCAACCCTACCTAAATCTCCTTCTTCTTCAAGTTCTAGAGAGAGGATATTTGTTCGGATTTGGGTCTTTCATTTTGAAATTGGAAGAATGAGTTAAGGTGGGGTGAATTTTTGGTTAAAAGGGTTTATATAGGGGTTCTAAATGAAGAAAAAATGACACCACTTCAATTTAATTAAAACTGGAAAAGACCATTAAGTCCCTAAAGTAATTGTCCAGATCTGACCCACGAGACCAAGGCTGACAGACCGTGGATGGACCTACGGTCCGTGCTGGTCAATCGTGGATCATTGATCAGAGACCATATACTTGAGACTTGGACCTACTGAACTCAAACCACGAGTTGTGTCCCAATTTATGGTACAGAGGTCCCCTCCACACTAGGACTTTCTCCTAGTGAACCAGCGATGGGCCCAGTCAATGGGTCATGCTCTTATCCACGGGTCATCCTGGTGAATCGTCGTTTGGACATCTTAAACCTTGATTTTTGGGGTTGTTAAACTTTGGCTAAGTGTCAACCTACGGACCACACCTACGGTCCATGGTTTGACCTGTGGGCCGTGGTTGGCCCCTATTTCTAGCACCTCCAACTCCTCAAATTCTAATTTACTTCCCTTTTTCAGAGACAGGGTGTTACACTTACTTTACGATATCCAAAGCTCTTAAAGATTCCTTCCCTAACCAAAATCTACTAACGAGAAAAAGAAAAATGGTTAACAATAATGAATAGATTAATTATGCAATTCATGCAACAGTTTACCTAGATAAGTGTTAAAATGTAGAGAAAGCAAGATCTGCCAAATCTAATTTTCATTGTCAACACTCTAGACATTGGAAGGCCTCCTTTGTACTTTCTTTCTTCAAATTCAAATGTAGAACATGTACAGAACCCACCCTCTAACCCTACTCAAAATTCCTCTGCCATTTACTTAACTACCTCAATCCCCATCACCTTACTACTCCATATGAAGCACCGCCTCCTCTTCAAAATACCAACCCTCAAACCTTCACTCCCTCTCAAACCCAAAATACCAACCATAAGCCTTTACCGAGATATACAAAACACCCAATACCTTTCCACTGCCTAACCCTTGCTCCCAAAAACTACTTTCAAAATGCTAATTCACAATAAACCTTATGTTTATTTCTTTGAACTCGATCATTATGAAGAGTAGGAAAAAGAGTAGAGCGATAAGAAAGAAGTGGCCTAGAAGAATATAATGGAAGAGATCAGGAAAGTAATGAAGGTGTTGCATTATACTCTAGAAGTATCTGGATTGTATTATGAAGATTTATGTGTCCATCAAAATTTGGACCTTTCATTAGGGTTGAAGGTGCCAAAGGTCCACACTTTTGGAGGAAGTGGGAATCATTTGGCTCATCTGAGAGCTTATTGTGTCAAACTCGTAGGAGTTGGAAGGAATGAAGCCTTGTTAATGCGGCTCTTTAGCCGAAGTTTTAATTGAGAAGTGTTGAATTGGTTTACCTCCTAAAAAATGAAGCAATGGTCTAGCTGGAATGCACTAGCTAAGGATTTCATCGAACATTTAACCTATAATGTAGAGATCATTCCTGATAGATTCTCTTTTGAGAATCTAACAAAAATTAAACGAAAGCTACCACGAATATGCGTATAGATGAAGGAAAGAATTCACTAGAGTCTGGTCTCCTATGTCAAAAAAAGATAGTATTGAAGTATTTATCCGTATTCAAGATCCTTAATACTACGGTAGTATTATGTTGCTCATTAGAGAAAAAATTGCATATATAGTCAAGGTAGGTGATACTATCAAAGATGGGCTATTAACTCGGAAGATTGCATGTGTCGCTACCTTAACTAGATCTTCTAGATTATTCAAGAAGAAGAGGGAAGATGTGACTTCAGTTTCCTTTACGTCTCAGGGAAGGAAATATTCAAGGAGATCTTCACCTTACAGAAGCCATCCCCAAACTTCGCAAAATTCATATCTGATTTGTTATTCTCAATCTGGTTACCAAACTCCGTCTCCCCACAAACAAAGTACCCTTTCCAGTTTCAAAATTCCCACTCAAAGCTATCTAATTCCCTAATATTTTTATCAAACTCTACCCACAGTATCAAAATGTCCTCCCACTTATGAAGATTCATCTCTTAATTGTTCATACATTCAAGCTCCTCCCCATGTTTATCAAACCGCACCTCTATACTACAAAAAACCCCCAGCAAAACTACCAAGCTTCACAACCAAATTATCTAACCCATTGATACGCAAGGATTCAAGCACCTCTCCGCCAAAATACTATGAACTATAGCCAAGTACCTCCCACTCAACAAAGCAATTATGATCCCTATCATCTGTGTTTTAAGAAGAAGACTACTAGAAATTTTACACGTCTCATTGAAAGTCAGACAAATTTGTTTGAGTGATTCATCGCAGCAAGCATAATTCGTATTGTTGAGCCTAAGACAGTCGACACAAGCTCTAAATTCTACAGAGTCAATCGAAGGTATGCATATCATTCAAACAATGTTGGGCAAAAAATTGAGGGTTGTATTAATTTGACTACAAGATTCAAGACATTATCGACCTGAAAGTGATCACTCTCTCCATACTGTTGCACCCAATATCAATAGTAATCATTTTCTAAATTATGGAGGCATCATTATCAACATAATAGAGACAGAAGATGATTTGTGTGAGACCAAGGCAATAGTTGTAACACCTCGGATTCAAAAAGGGTAAAATTTCAGCTTTTGTAGGATCTGGTGTCAGTTCCGAAGTGGCAACCCACGACCAGTGGGCTGACTCACGGTCCATACGTCAGCTCCGTGGATGGCCAACCCAAGTTCCTAAAAGTGTCAAGTTTTAGTACTTTTTGGACGGTTCACTAGGACGGTCCATCATTCAATGCACGAATCATAGGTAATATTTGTAAGTGAGTCGCAGACTTAGAATAACTTTCACTCAAAAGTTTAAACATATGGGAGTGGTCCATGGTCCGTCGATGGACCCATGGACCGTAGGTCTAGTCCGTCGATGGACCCATGGACCGTAGGTCTGGTCCGTCGATGGACCCATGGACTGTAGGTCGGTCCGTCATTGGGGTTCCATATTTAGTGGTTGCTTAATCCACCAATGATTGACTAGTACAATCCAAGGTTAGACCTACAGTCTGTAGGTCTTGCCATTGGTAGAGTCGACAGTTATTTTCTTAGGGGATTTTGGTTCCTTTCCTTATTATTCTAGCCTAATACTATGTCATTTTATCGTTACCTAAAAATCTTGTATCAGTGTTTTTGACCCCTAATTTCCCCAATTGAAATCATTCTCTCTATTTCTTAAAAGAAGAACAACTCTTCCTATCCAAAATATTTCTCTTTCTAGAAAGCGTGAAGAAAAAGGAGTCAACCAAGCGTTTCAGGTAAAGCCTCTAATTCCACCATTGAAGGAAAGCTCTTGGATTTGAGGTATGATAGTTTTCATCCGTGGAGCGCTTTCCTCCATGGAGTTCTCAAATTCACCAATTTACAAAGTTAGAATTCCCCAATTGAGTTAGGTTTTTTATTCCATGTCATAGGTTTCGTTAAATATTGATTTATTTGATTGGTTTATGAATTATTATGCATGAATTGAGTTAAATTCTATGATTTTATGATGAATCCCCATGAACCCATGCTTAACCTATATTTTCTGGATATTGATGATTGAATGTGACTTTTAAACTATGAAAGGTGAATTACGGGATCATGCATGTTCTTATGGTATTAATGAGATATGATGTAATTGCTTTAACAGTAAAAGCATATATGTTGTTGTTGTGGTTAATTTATGTGAAAGGATTGCTCAGATAACTACCTTATGCATGAATGTGAATGGTTTTCTCACATAAAAGAATTCTAAGGTTGAAAGGCTTCTCACCTAAAATAAATCAAAGTTAAGGACATATTCTAATAATGAGGTAAGCGGGGATTACCCATGACCTCTAATGAAAGACGAGAGGCGATTACCCATATCACATGATGTAAGTACAAGAGGCGATTACCCAATTCCCTCAAAGAAAAGATGAATAAGAATAATAGGTATTCCGTGGGAGTTATGCTTAGCACCGAATGAGGATGAAGGAAAATGATATTACAAAGATGACTTTTTGAACCTGGTATGGTCATTATGACTTTTTGGTAATGCCGTTTTGTTTAACTAATGCTCTGGCGGATTTTATAGATTTGATGAATAGGGGGTTTGGACAAGACCTTGGTATGTTTGTTATTGTGTTCATTGATGATATACTAATCTATTCAAGGAGTGAAGATAAGCATACCAATCATTTGAAGATTGTGTTTCAAGTCCTCAAGGACCAACAACTCTTTGTAAAGTTTAGTAAATATAAATTTTTGCTAGGTAACATGGATTTTCTTCATCATATTATTTACGGTAAGGGTATTGAAGTAGATCCCAAGAAGACGGATACGGTCAAGAGTTGTCCTAGACCTCTAACCCCTTAAGATATTAGTAGTTTCTTGGGTTTATCCGGCTATTATGGAAGGTTATTTGAAGGGTTTTTTCGATTGCTTCTTCATTGATGGCATTGACTCAAAATAAGGTTATGCTCATATGGTCTGAAGAGTGTGAAAAGAGTTTTCAAGAACTGAAAGATAGACTTTCTTCTGCTGTGGTATTGACTTTACCAAAATGGAATGATGGTTTTGTTCTGTATTGTGATGCCTCAAGAATTGGGCTAGGATTTGTACTTATGCAAAATAGGAAAGTAATTGCCTATGCTTCAAGGAAACTTAATATTCATTAGAAGAATTATCATACCCATGACATTGAACTAGCGGTGGTTGTTTTCCCTTATAGATTTGGAGGCGTTATTTTTATGGTTTTCAAGTTGATGTCTTTACCGATCGAAAGAGCTTGAAATATGTGTTCAACAAGAAAGATCTAAACCTTTGCTAACAGAGGTGGCTTGAGTTAGTAGAAGATTATGACATGAGTGTTCTCTATCACCCCAGTTAGGGGAATGTAGTGGCATAAAATCTTAGTTTATTATTGATGGGTAGTGTGTTGGGTTATGGTTTGCAATGGTTCAACATCATCTTTTGTAGAGGATGTGCAGGCTAAGCAATGTCTTGATTTGATTTTCGTTGAATCGAAGGAAGTAGTGCTTAAAAAGTCCATAGAGGCTTTCTCCCAAGGGGGAGATGGGATAATTACGTATCAAGCTCATTTGTGTGTTCCTAATGTAGATTACTTTATAGAGAAGATCTTGTTAGAAGTCCATAGTTCTCGATATTCCATTAACCCTGGAGCCACCAAGATGTATCGTGACGTGTGGGAGGTCTATTGGTGGACTAGGATGAAGAAGGATATTGCGGAATTCGTGGCTAAATGTCCAAAGTGTCAACGAGTGAAAGTTGAGCATCAATAGTTGGGATGTTTATCTCAAAATATTAACATTCCTACTTGGAAGTGGAATTTCGAATATGGACTTCATTGTTGGTTTACCACGAACTCGAAGACAACATGACTCGATTAGGGTTAATTTTGACTGAATGATGAAATTGGCTCATTTGATTCCCATTAAGGTTTCCTATTCGGCGGAGGACTATGCTAAGTTGTATTTGAAGGAACATTGAGATTGCATGGAGTGCTCTCATCCATTATCTTCGATCTTGGTACCCAATTCACTTCTAAGTTTTGGAAATCTTTCCAAAGGGGTCTTGGTACTCGTGTTAAGCTTAGTACAACCTTTCACCTAGAAACCAATGGGCAAGAGGAGCGTAATATCCAAACATTGGAAGATATGTTGATAGCATGTGTAATTGACTTCAAGGGTAATTGGGATGATCATTTCCCTTTGATAGATTTTGTCTATAACAACAGCTACAACTCTAGTATTGGCATTTCTCCATTTGAGGTCTTATATGGTAGGAGGTGTAGATCTCCTATAGTTTTGTTTGATGTGGGTGAAGTAGCTTTGATACGTACCAAATTTGTACATGAGGCTATTGAGAAAGTTCGACTTATTAGAAAAAGGTTGAAAATGGTTCAAAGTCGACAAAAGTCCTATGCTGATGTTAGAAGAAGAGGTCTTGAGTTTGATGTTCATTTTTGGGTCTACTTGAAAGTTTCACCCATGAAGGGTGTAATGAGGTTTGGGAAGTAAGGGAAGCTTAGTCCCCGTTATGTGGGCCTATATCAGATTTGAAGGCGAATTGGCAAGGTTACTTATGAACCTCAATTGCCTAATGAGTTGGCATTGGTACATCCTGTTTTCCATGTCTCATTGTTGAAGAAATGTGTTGGAGATCTGATAAACACTCAACTAAACCTCATCCAATACTAGGTGTAGGCAATCATAATCTAGTATATAACCCAACGAAGAGTTGGGGTCGAACCCACAGGGAGCGGTGTTGTATCAAATTGTATTAAGAAGTATAGCTTATGGTTTAATTGGTTATAGAAGTAAACATTATCGAAATCAAACAAACTAAGTTAAAGGTTTGACAACGAATGTTAGATATGAGGGTTTACAAGTGTCAAGTATCAACTGTAACAAATACGAAAATGGGAGAGATAATCACGTAGATAAAGATTCTTTGGGATGTGATCAATTATAGGCTAATTTCTCTATATGGGTAATTGTAGACTACTAGCAAATTGCTAAATCCTAGTGGGTAGGCTAGACTGTAGATGCAATAACTTTCTCTCGAATAACTATTACGATTGAGGCGAGTTCTCTTGAACATCCACAAGCTTAACACTATAAACAACCTAAAACCTTAATTTATCTACTCTCTAGAGTTAGATAGGTAAGAATGAGTTAAGATTCACTCTCTCGAGCTGAACCCACAACAGCCCACTCACTACAATCGATAATCAATAGGTTTGGTTCTAAACCCTCTCTCTCGAGCAAGCCCAAAAAACTAAGTTAGAAAAGCATTTCCAACTACAATTCATAGATTAATACTCCGCTATCAATTACACCCACTTTAAAACAACATTTAGGTTAGTAAACAACAATACCCATAAGCTAATTACACAAATATTCACATGATCACACCCCAAGAATTGGGGCTTTAGCTACACATCATAAAACGAACGAAATCAATATGAAATAAGTTTTCCTTAATATGGGTATTGTTATCGAAGTCTTTACAATGATCCAAAATTCTCAAAATCATAAACCCAAGTCCAAATCTACTTGAAAACGTCTTCAACAAGGTTCTACAATGGAGAAAAATAATATGGGAATCATATCTATTAAGAACTATTTCTAACTCCTTTTTTTACTTATAAAATTCAATTTATAGTTTCCCAATTTTTTGTTGTCAGGACCATTAGGCGAGATAAGTTAAGTGTCGTTGACCTAGTCGGCGACATGACAATTGCTCCATTCAATCTCCGGTCATCCTTGGCTTTTTATCCTCATGGTTCTATAACTTTAGGTGATCCAAGGTAGAGTCCTCGATCCTTTCGGCGATTCACCGAACGACAAAATTCATCGCCGACTAGGCTTCTCCCCAAGGCTGGCACATTGTAACTTTAGACAGGCTGAAATTCCACTCCGTAAGTCGGGGAGTGGCTTTGGTGATTCTCAAATTTTACTATCTTAAGCCTTACTCATAATTTTAGCTTGTTGTCGCTCGGTAATGTCCTTGCCTTGCTCCTTTTGCCTTCTTTGCTACAAATCAGCATTTTAACATCAGTTTGGAGCATAAATTAAGCATTTGAGGATAATAAACTATCAAAATAAAACCCTAAATCAGTCAAAATCTTGGACTCATCAAGATCCGATATCTATATTTCTCCTAGAATGTTTGGAAGTTAAGAAGAATCTTTATTATGAGGAAGTTCCAGTTGAGATTTTATACCGGCAAATTAGGAAGTTAAGAAATAAAGAATTTGCTTCCGTAAAAGTTGTTTGAAGAAATCAGATAGTTGAGGGTGCTTCTTTGGAGGCCGAGGTCGATATGATGTCCCAATATCCTCATCTATGTCTCTCAGTCCCTACTCCATCTTGAGGTATTTAGCTCCTCATGATTTACTCATTGGGTGTCATGTGTCTTTGATTTTTTCTTGATTTCCTAATTATTCATGATTCATGAAAACTTAAATTTAGAGAAAAATGAGTTATTTGATGGATTCCTACATGTTTATGTGCATTTAAGTATGAATTGCATATGGATTTCATGATATGATGTTTTGAGCATATTTTAGCTTGGAGATCATGTTTCCTCATCGGATATGTGAATTTATTGTAATTGCATGCATTTTGGGCTGTTAGAATTAGTTTCTACCTTCTTATGATGTCTTAAACCTCATTCGAGAACAAATGTTCCCAAGGGGAGATAATGTAACACCTCACATTCAAAAAGGGTAGAATATCATCTTTTGTAGGATCTTGTATCAATTGCGACGGGGCCACCCAGTACCCGTTGACTGACTCACAGTCCAAAGGTCTACTCTGTGGATGGCCGACCCAAGTTCCAAACACTGTCAAGTTTCAGTAATTTTTCAATAGTTCACCAAGACAGTTTGTCATTCAATGTGCTAGTCATAGGTAGGGTTCATAGATGAGTCCCAGACTTAGAAGTATTTTGAGGCAAAAGTTGGGACCTACGGCCGTGGTGCACGGTCCATCGATGGACTTATGGACCATAGGTCTGGATCGTTGCTGGGGTCCACATTGAGTGGTTTTTGAATCACGCTTGACCAATACGATCTGTGGTTGGACCTACGTACTGTAGGTCTAGCCGTTGTTAGAGTCGACAGTTCTTTTCTTAGGGGATTTTGGGCTTTTCCTAATTATTCTAGCCTCATACTATGTCATTTTACCCTTACCTATAAGTCCTATTCAATTGTTTTTGGCCCCAAATTTCCCCAATTGAAAGCATTCTCTCAGTTTTTAATAAAAAGAACAAGTTTTCCGCTCCAAACTGTTTCTCTCTCTAGAAAGCTTGTAGAAGAAGGAGTCAACTTTGGGTATAAAATCAAGACTCCTATTCAACCATTAAAGTAAAACTCTTGGCATTGAGGCATGATAGTTTTCATCCATGAATCCCTTTCATCCATGGAGTTCTCAAATTCTCCAAATAACAAAGTTAGAATTCCCCAATTGAGTTAGGGTTTTCTTCCATGTCATGGGTTCCTTTAAGTATTTATTTATTTGATTGGTTTATGGGTTATTATGCATGAATTGAGTGATATTCCCTGATTTAAGATGAATCCTCATGCACCCATGCTTCACCCTTGATTTCTAGATATTGATGATTGAAGTGGGTTTTGAACTATGAAAGGTGATTTATGGGATTATGGATGTTCTTATGGAATTGATGAGATATGATGTAATTTCTTTAAAAGATAAATCATATATGTTATCTTTGTGGTGAATTTATGTGAAAGGATTGATCACATAACTACCTCAAGCATGAATGTGAAAGTTTTTCTCACATAAAATAATTCTAAGGTTGTAAGGTCTTCTCACCTAAAATGAATCAAAGTTAAGGAGCCATTCTGAGAACGAGTCAAGAAAAGATTACCCATGACGTTTAATGAAAGACAAGAGGTGATTACCTATGTCACATGATGTAAGGACAAGATAAAATTACCCAAGTCCCTTAAACAAAAGATGAACAAGAATAATAGATATTTTTTGGAAGTTATGCCTAGCACCGAGTGGACAACTGGTGATTACCCATGTCCCATAAACTATGTGCCAACATAGAATTGTCTAGGTAGACATTAGCTAGTGGATCCACGTAAGCTAGGAAGTTCATGGTCTTACCTTGGCAAGTAGGACACCCCTTTCCGGTGTGGGAGACACCAGACACCATGATAATAGCTCATATGGTCTTACATGCCAGTTAAAGGTAAATCTCCCACAATTAATGAATCAAGGTTACTTCATAAGAATCTCACATGTGTTTTAAGACGATGTCTACTTGCATTGATCATGTTTTATGACTTATGTCATCTAGCCCTTTCTATTTCATTATTTAGCTGGGTCATTGCATACCTTAAGATATCCCGTTTTAAGCATGTTTTCAAATGTTTTATGCACGACTATCATTCTTGGTACATGTTTTGTACTAACGCATACAGTTGCCTACATTTTTCAAAAATGTAGGAACCGACCTTTCAGATTCACCCTTTCGTGGCTAGGGATCTCATATAGAAGCTTGAAGATTGGTGAGTCCTAATGTTCCGACGACCGAGCTTGGTTTCCCTTTGTCTTTACTTTAATTTTGGAACTTAATGTACGGGCTACACATCAATCATTCTTATGCACTAGATGGCTTTGAGAAAATATTTAGATTTCCGCTTTTCTCTATAAAACTTTTATATGTTGAAATTACCTTTTACATCAAATTATTCTTTTATCATGTATGATAAATGCTAAGTTCCTTGTATGGTGCCTCTCGGGGTGTTATATGCCATGTTACGCCTAGGGATACATTGAGTTGTGACAATAGTCCTTTCCTTTCCTGATAGCCTTAACAAAGTTTTTTCCTCATGTCACATTAAGGAGAAAAATGAATTTGATATTATGACACCCGACAAAGTTGTTGCTTTGGTGAAAAGGGAAATTCCTATGCAAAAGAGGTTTGTGACTAAAACTGCTGCCACTATGGGCATGACCAGATCTGGTGTATTTTATACATCAGATGAATTAGCCCAGGAATGGAACAAGAAGGACCAACAGACAAGACTAATCAGTGAAGTGGAGGCGAAAGATTTTTGGCGGAAAATTCAACCAAAGGACTATTCCATTGTAAATCATTTGGAGAAGACCCCAACTCAAATTTCTATGTGGGCCTTGTTGATGACCTCACAACTGTATAGACAAGCCCTGATGAAGGCTTTGGACGATACTTATGCGCTCGTGGGTAGAAATAGTGATAATCTGGCAGCTATGTTAAGTAAAGTCATTCTAGGCATCACATAAGACTTTGTAAAGAAGAGTTACCTTCTGAATGTTCAATGCACAACAAAGCTCTACATGTCACTATCAAGTGTGGACACAAGATTATAAATAATGTATTGATTGATGACGGATCTGGTCTTAATATTTTTCCACTTTCCCCCTTAAACAGTTAAATTTTTACTTGGGAAAGGTGATAAACGCTAAACTACACATCATCCAATACTAGGTGTAGGCGATCGTAATCTAGTATAAAACATAATGAAAGGTTGGCGTCGAACCCACATAGAGCGGTACAATATCAATTTCAATTAAGAAATAAAGCTTATGATTTAGTTGGTTATAAATGTATACATTGTTGAAATCAAACAAATTAAGTTAAATGTTTGACAACAAATGTCTTATGGGGGGTTTGAAAGTGTCAATTAACAACTACAGTAATCATGAAATTAGGGGAGATAATCAAATAGATAGAAGTTCTTGGGGGATGTGATCAATTATAGGTTAATTTTTCTATATTGGTGATTGTAAGGGCATCAAGTGCCAACTTGTGGTCTCTCATCTCAGCCCTAATCGAGGTTAAGGTAGTAGAAATCTCCCACTCTATCATCCCTGGCATAGCAGCCTCAATCCATAAGGCACGCATATCGGCTGAATGGGCCAGATGGCCTATCTTATAAAGCATGTCCTCGGTGATAGGGGTTCGGGAGGGAGGAGCAACAACAGAAGAAGTGGGAGGGGTGCAATAGAAAAACTAGAAGTATCAAAGTCAGAACGGATAGAGGTAACTGTAGGCTCAGTAGCATTAGGTAACATGATTGCCTCGGTCGGCAACATATCAACATCAACAAACAGGGACGTATCAGTCAGTGTAGCCCTCCTATTATCGGCCTCATCTCTCAAGTACTCAGTCTTAATGTGTCAGATGTCAGCAGAAGAGGTGGGTGCCACTGCCACATCCATTTTCTCATCCTTCATAACACGGGAAAGCTGGCACAACTTGGTGATCAATACAGGGTAAAACAGTGAGGTATTTCCCAGCTTTTCCCTCATGGACATCTCTTGATAAATGAGTTTCCCCAAATTCAACTTCTGTCGATCCATAATCGACCCCAAACAGGCAGCTTTCAGATGGCGGAGGACGGATTCATTCTGAGAAGGCATGATAGTGCTTCTAATGAACCCAAACCAATATCTCGCAGCAACGTTCATGTCCTTCTTCTCAATCAATTCCCCAACCTCTATCCACTTCAGGGTAAAATCAAACAATAGTGGTGCCGACCAACACTTCAAATACTCTAGGTTCTTCTTCTTGATGAGATCAATGTAGTCATGCATAAAGTCCCATGAATATCCAAGTACAACATTTATATCCAAGCTTCTGAACTTTACCTTCCGGCCTCAAACTGTCACCTCATCTACTTGCTTGAACATGTTGTTTTTCTTCTTCCCCTTCAGGACTAACTCCATGTATGCCGAATAAAACTACCGGACCCAATTAAGGATGTAAGGGCCTTGAGGTTTAGTGAATACTTCAAAATTTTGGAATTTCAAATTGTTCCACACCTTCGGATAATTGTCCACCACACCATTTCTAGACAGTCATTTCTCTTCCAAAATTATCGTTTATCCCTCAGCCTTTATTCTATTGAGTGACCAGGGAGGAGGACTCTGAACTAGTGGAGCCTGTACCACTACCTGTGCTGGCGCTGCAGCTGGAAGAGGAGGAGGTGTAGGAGGCATTAGGATCCTAGACGGATCATTCAAAGACTTAGAGCGTAGCTCTGCTCTCGTAGCCTGTAGGAGATGATCATCTATCGGCTCGGAGACGGAAGCTGGATAACTACCCTTATTGTCAGAGGGAGTGAGGTATGTGGTGTAGATCCCCTCACTATAGGAGCTCTACTCTGCTGATCTAGGTTTCACATGGCCTTTCCCTATGCCTTTTTCCCCATTCTGAAGAAGTTTTGTAATTGTGGCTTGAGAAGCAGCAGCCTCTTCATTTATGGTTATTCCTCGAGCCTGTTTCCTGGGCGGTTTGTCCTTTTTTGTGACTTTGGGTCTAGCCATACCTACAAAAATATGTTGAAAATGTTATATGTAGTAGAAAAAAAGAAACAAAAATCACAAGGTAAAAGCTGCAGAAAGACTCTCCCACCAATGTTGAACCGTTCGGCGAGTCGCCGAACACTTTTGGCGAGCTAAGTCGAGCTCGACGAAAGTTCCAGCATAAAAATACTTCAAAATAAAAGCAGGTCGGCAATGTCCAGGGCCATTCGGAAGATCGCCGACACCTTTCGGCTAGCAAGAAGTAGCTCGCCGAAAGTTATAGAACAACATCAAGAAATTGGGGAGTAGAATGGTGATCAGAAGAGACTTTAGGGGAGTTACCAAGTGAATTAAGCGAGCTCGGGCATATCATTGAAAGTTACAAAACTCAAACCCCCAACTTAGATAAATAAAGGGAAATCTATGGGACCTTAGGCAAACCGCCGAACAACTTTGCAAGCTCGACCCTGCTCACCTAGTAGTCCATCCCGCCAATTTTCAACCCCAACCTTAAATTCTAGCCTGCACCCCGTAAAATAAAAAATAAACTATTGTTCTACCCAATTCAACCAAGACCCATAAGACCGAGGCCTACATGGTACATAGACTTCCCCTGAATTGGTCAAATAACGTCTTTTTCCCTTAAGAATAACGTCACCCTCTCTATCATTGGGCAAAATTTGACAAATAGCACAATTCGGGGTTATTCAGACTTCACCCCACTAGATACATATAAAATTCAACATAACCCAACAATCTCAACAGGATCGAACTTGTGAAATTCATTATCTAAGGTGAATAAATACAATTAGAACTATCTACGGGCAATTATAATACCGCACTCATAATAAGTTAACAATTAAGCACAAAAAGCAACCACACAATAATTGTGCATTCGATTACAACCAACTTTTGTAGTTGGGTTCGGAAAACCAACCTTATATGCCTATTAGTTGTAAAGCTAGGCAAGAATAGAATCCTACAGTCCACCCTGAGAAAAATAATCACAAGCAAAATAAAGTACAAATGTATGAGAATAGAAATATAAGCGGTTTTGAGAGTTCACAAGTTAAAAAGTATGAAAATGAGGATATTTTGAATTTAAGATGGTTTGCCCTTTTCAAACTCTTCAGTTTGCATGCCGGTTGGCGACCTCGACTTACGACATCAACCCACTCGGCGATTCACCGAGTATTACATTGGCTCGCTGAGTTTAACATAACCTCCAACAAAATTGGTTGTTCAGACAATGGTCCAAGTCTGGTTCGCCAACCTGTTCGGCGTGCCACTGACTGGACCATTTACTTGCGGAGTTTTACAGAACCTCTAAAAAAATTTGTGGAACAGACAGCGATCCAAGATGGGCTCGCTGACATGTTCAGCGAGTCGATGACTACACCTTTGGCTCGCCTACTACTCTTATTCTCACAATTTTCACTTTTGAACCTACAAAATCAACACCCCTTATTCAAAAGTAATTTTAAAAACATCAAAAACTTGGGTTTCCTCCCAAGAAGATCTTTATTTAACGTCGTGGCACGAAGAAGATACACATTCAAGATTTATTTTTGGAGTTGGCCATTGTGCCACTCGGCAACCCTCCTTTTGGTCTCAGATTTAAATGAGTCGAGATTCGACCTATTTGTGTCTCCAGCTGCTTAGTGGACACAGAGTGAGAAGTCAACGTTTGGTTAAGAGTTGAGACGTCTTCTTTCATTTCTTTCAAAACTTTGTTCGACCCTTCCACTTTGGTAATAAAGCGTGCAAGCATATCTTATGTACGGAAACACTCCTGGTTGACTCTTTGATCTTTTGGCTTTAGACGCTCATGGGGAGGCATGTACCTACAATTGTCCCTGTCTCTTTCTTACAAATTGTTGCCACGATAACGCCACTCCCGCTCACGGTCTCTCCTACCATCATTACAATCTCTATTACAACCTATATTCCCACCCGGCCTTGGATAGCTTGGACAGAAACCTACATCTTGATGTGAAACGAATCTCACTTACTCATTGTATAAAGCATCAAAATGTGCAGCATGGGGGTTCACCCCGCTAACACCAACAACATTCACCGCTCTAGTACCACTACCCATCACATTCTTTGACAAAAGGTCCAATTGAGTCATAATTTTAACCATATTACCGTCCCGCTCTTTGTCTTTTTCAATTTATTCCTTCATCTTCTTAAATATAAAAGGAGATACATTATTCTCTCTTGTGTACCAGGCTCGATTGATCTTGGTCATGCCATTAAGTAAAATTGTTGGAATCATAAAAGGTTGTTGCATAATACTGCCTTGGACAAGTTTGTCGGCCACGCATTTGTTAATCGATTCTAGTCTCTGATAAAAGTTTTTTAGCAAGACATTGTTAGGAAGTCCATGAGTTGCTCACCGAAGTAAAAGCTTCTGGAAACGCAACCAAGTCTCATGAATTGGCTCACCATCGAAGCGTTTTAACCCTTGGATATTTTCCCTTAATGATATCATCTTTGAGAGAGGAAATAGTCTAATTAAGAACGCCTCAGTAAGTCCATCCCAAGTAATGATTGAGTCCCTCAGGTGATCGGCTAACCATTTGGTAGCCTCTCCCATTAGTGAGAATGGGAACAACCTAAGTCGAACCGAATCTTGGGATATATTATTTAACAAGAAAGGACAACAAATGTCCATGAAGTTTCTAATGTGGTCGTGGAGGTCTTCATGCACCGAGCCACAAAATAACCCCTTCATTTGTAAGAGTTGGAGGATTGTGCTCGTCACATGGAACACTGCATTCCTCGGCAGAGGCGCCATTTTTTATAAATGCTCAACTACACCTCATCCAATACTAGGTGTAGGCAATCGTAATCTACTATAAAACTCAATGAAAGGTTGGGATCGAACCCAGATGGGGAGGTACAGTATAAAATTAAATTAAGAAGTAAAGCTTATGATTTAGTTGGTTGTAGAAGTAGACATTGTCTAAATAAAATAAAACTAAGTTTAATGTTTGACAACAAAAGTTAGCTAGGGGGTTTGAAAGTGTCAATTAACAACTACGGTAATCATGAAAACAGGGGAGATAATAAAATAGATACGAGTTCTTGGGGATGTGATCGATTATAGGCTAATTTTTCTATATGGTAATTGTATATCACTAACAATTGCTAAATTGTCACGACCCAGAAGTACCCTCTAGATGTAACAAGGCGTACAAGACTCTGAGAAGTCTCACACAAACCCCTTAGCATATCATAACATAAGAAGATATAAAATGGTGCGGAAATTTAAAAAAATCCCATGTCATAAAAGTTTCATAAAATGAAGCGAAAGTCTTTTACATTGTCTCAAAAAATCTAATACTTGAAAGGACTTAGGGACACAGACCAAACAAAAGTTCTAAATATAAAAGAAAATACATAAATGAAATGAGATTAAATCCTCGATGCTATGAGGACTCACCATGAGGATGGAACTCAATATCATCGAACCCTACATTTGTTAAGAATGTAGGCAAGAGTATGTGTTAGTACAAAAATGTACTAAATATGATGGCTTAGAATAAATCATCAACATAAGCATAACATAGGCATTAGTACACCTATGACATATACAATAATCATAAGAGAAAATCTACACAAGTCATAAGCATATTCAATCCACATAAATCAACATATTAAAAGAGGAACACTTCTCAAGTAACCTCATCTTGTTCTTACTCATTACATAGGTTATCCACCTCTAGTCATACATGTCAAGAAAATCAACTCAATTAACAATCCAAGCTAAGCTATCATCATACAATAAATCTCATATAGAAGCATACTTAGTGTCACGACCCAGGGGTACCCCCTAAATGTAACAAGGCGTATAAAACCTCAAGAGGCCTCATACAATCTAATTAGCATATCATAACATAAAGTAATAGAAAATGTATGGAAATTTAAAACATTTCAATACAATTTAAGTGTTTTATTAAAATGAGCAGAAGTCTAATAAAATTGTCTAAAACAATCTAACATAAGAAGTCAGTCTTGGGACGCATCCCATACAATAGTCCATCATGAAAAGAAACATATAAAAAAGAAAGGGTGATCCAATCGTCGAACACAATGAGGACTTACCAAAGCTTCACTTATCAATCCACTAAGAACCTAGCAACAACTGTGTGAATCGAGAGCGCCGAAACCTAAATTTGATAAGAATGTAGGAAAGAGTATGTGTTAGTACACGAATGTACTAAATATGATAGATTGCATAAACAACATAAACATAAGAATTACTCATCATAAGACATAAGGCACAAGGATAAGAAAGTCATAATAAACATCATAATGAAAAAGGAATACTCCCTTAGGTAACCTAATTTTAACCTTAGCCAAGACTTTGGTGATCCCCCTCTAGTCAAGCTCACATCATGAAAGGCATATCTAGCAACAGTCCAAGAAAATCAACTTCATAACATAATCACATCAATCAAACTTACTTTTAAAGACATGGGTGTTCGCCTCTATGCCTAGTTTATACAGGCTAATGGGTATTCGCCTCTTGCCTTTCTTACTTTAAGATTATGGGTACTCGCCTCCACAATAACATAGCATGACACGGGTTCTCGTCTCCACATCATTCATTAAGCAATTTTTGCCTACATTTATTTTAGGTGATCAATCCTTTCAACCTAGAATCATTTATGTGAGTAAACCTTCCACATTCATTCAATCATGCTTAGCAATTAATTATGGGAAGTATCCCTTCCACAACACACCATTAGCATTCAATAATTCAGAGTCTAGGCTTTACTAAATCTCATGATCATCATATATGTTTTACTCTCAAGCAATAAAACATCGTATTTATCATATATGCTTCAATCAAAAGCAATTCTAGTCATAAATCATCCATCCTATAGGGAGATATCTTGCCCATACAGTTTCTCCTTACATGGCATCAAACCCAACATATCAATTCAAGCCTAAAATCATAGTATAAGCATAGGTACATGTAATTTCATCCTAAATACATGCAATTCTACCAATTCTATCATAAATAATCATAATCCAACTATTTTGATCACCATTCATCACAACCCACAACATTGGATGAATTTATAACTAGAATTAGGTATTTAAACTTCACAATTGGGTAATTAAAGGGACTCTATGGGAAGAAGGATACCATGGATTAAAAGCCATCATACCTTGATTACAAAGCCCACAAATGCTTGAGGATTGTAAAATTGGCCTTGACCCTAGCTTGAACTCTTTCTTTTTCTTCAGGTTCTAGAGAGAGAAATATTTGAGAGGAAGATCTTGGGTTTTCTTTTGGTTCTTGAGAGAATGACTTAGGTTGGAGGAAATTTATGAATATAATTCTTATATATTTTTCCTAGATTAAGAGCTAAACGATGTAGTATTGCATTAAGAAAACTACGAAAAGACATCAAATACCTCAACTTAAATATATGTAGGTTTTCAAACTGAAGCTCGCTTGGCGACTCGCCAAATGGACCCTTGGCTCGTCTAAATTTACAGCAGCTCTCTCAAGGAGGCAGGTCCACTAGGCGATAGGGTGGAGCATTGGGCGATGCACCAACTTGAACGGTGAGCCTCAACTTGGCTCGCCCAAATTTCTAGTACCTTGGGCTTTCTAGGCGGTCCACTATGTGATGGATTTGCTACTTGGCGGATCGGCAAGTAGCTTTCTCAACCACACTGCCTCGCCAAGTTGCATTATGCAGAAGAAATTTTTTCCTTCAATAATTTCTTAGGCCTCTTATGCTATTTACCTCTTCAATGGCATGTTACCCCACACACACTTACCCCTACTTTAGCTTACTAGGTTTCCGGGTGTTACACTGCCAATACTTCCTTGTAGTAATTTTGTTTCATCATAAACATGCTACCTTGATTAGGATTAGTCCCTCATATTTATACTATTCATGGAAGACTACTCCTCATATTCATACTATTCATGGAAGAGTACGTCTTTACTTGTCCAAGTCAAGGTATTCATGAAGAGATCACATATCACTATTCAAGCTATCATAGTTCATACATGCTTTGATTCATTTTAATTGAGCAAGCCTTTCAACCTACAATCATTCTATGTGAGAAAACCTTTCACATTAACCATACATATATACATAGGTTAGATCATGTGGGTAAACCTTCCACAACAATCCTATCTACAATAAACATTCATCATATAGTTTTTCTCTCAAGGCCTCACTAGTCATAACTCATCATATTAGCTTTAGTATCAAGCCCTACTAGACATAACTCAACATACAAGCTTTACTATCAAAGCTCTACTAAACATACTTCATCATGCAAGCTTTACTCTAAAAGCCCTAGTAATCATAACTCATCATGTATGCCTTGATCTCAAGACAACTCTATCTTCAAGACTAAAAGTCATAGTTCATCATATATACTTTGATTTTAATCAATTCAAGTCTATATGTTTTACTCTTAAGAAATTCATATCTAAATGGTCTAATCTCAAGCAATCTATTATGTAATTCATCAATCCTAGAAGATCACATCTAAGCCCTCAATTTCCTCTTTCATGGAATAAACCTATCTATATTAAATTCACTCTAGAATCATAGGTTAAGCATGGATACATGTATAATCATTCTAAAAACATGAAATTCCATCATAAACAATCATAATCCACTCTATTGGACCATAACCCATAACATTAGAAGAAACCCTAATTTGACTTGGGGAATTCTTCTTCTAAATTGGGGAAACATGGGGCTTCATGTATGAAAGGAATCCATGAATGAAACCATCATACCTTGATTACAAAGCTTACCAAGCTTGAAATAATGGAGACTGGACTTGACCTAGATTGACCTCTTCTTCTTCTTCACTTTCTAGAGAGAGAATTATTTGAGAGGATAAACTTTGGAATTCTTTTGGGGTTTTGAAATAATGACTTGAATGACTTAGTTTAGGGGTATAAAATAATTATATAGGTTGTTTAGACTAGGGTAAAATGGCACCACTTAATTCTAATTGAATCCAGAAAGGACCATTAAGCCCCTAAATTTCTCAATTAGGCCTGACCCATGAGACCACCTCGGTGGGCCGTGGATGGGGCTATGGTTCGTCCTGGTTGATCGTTGATCGTGGATCATGGTCAGAGATTCTGTTACTTGGGCCATTGACCTACAGAGCCCAACCATGGGACGTGGACCCATCTACGAGGCCTGGGTCCTGGTCATGGTTACTGCCTTTGGCAGATTTCTAGGGTGGTCATCCACAAGGCCCACTTACGGGGCGTGGTTGGCCCTCGTGGGTGACACCTAGAAGTTATGAAAATTTTCTAAGTTCCCTCTTTCGCATACAGGTGTTACAATATCTCCCCCTTGGGAACATTCATTCTCGAATGGCATTCTAGGCATTTTTTAAAGGAGATGACTCAAGACTAGCAACCCATCATGAATTCAACACATATAAATGCACACAACCAAGGAGGAATCATCAACTCTAAGCTAAACATGTTCAATCCATAACAAGGATGGTAGGAACTACATCTAACAACTCAAAATGCATGAAGTTCTAAAACTTCTCATGTTTAAGGAGGAACTATCATCTCCAAACTAAATGCATGCTCAACACAATCTCATGGATCCTATATGCAATCTATACTCATAAAATATATTAAAGGAGGAATCTCTAAACTCCAAGCTAAGGCATGTTTCACAACTCATCTCATGAAGTCTATAGGCAATTCATACTAAATTCACTACAACATGAGAAAAATCAATCATTTAAACTGTAACACCCCTGAAAATGAAATAGGAAAAAGTAGAGCCTCACATGGATTTTTATGCATTAATAACTTGTTAAAATAATGAAGAATAGCCTTTTAAGTCAGTTTTAAAGAGTTTGGAAGTCAAACTTCAAGGGACGACCAAGACATTCAGAAACTAGTCTTTTACGTGTTGGTGTGTTCTAGTATGTTGTTCATGTTTTTATGTGTTGTTTGGAGTCTAAAATCAGTAGAGGTGACCCTAGTGTATTAATAAATGTTTTTAGGGTAAAAATGTTCGAATATGACTCCCTGGGACCACCCTAAGGGACCCCGAGGAGGACCCCAACCTTGGCCAACCAAGTTGCCAAGGCAGCTTGCAAGTTGTGCTTGGATGGAGTGGCTCCGCGTCGCGGACCTGCTCCACCAAGGGCCAAAAAGTTTGGTCCGCATCACGGACACGTCGCGGACTCTACTGTCTCGAATTTTAATTTGCAGAAAGTTGTGGGAACACCTCCGCGGCGCGAACTTGTTTCCCGACGAAATCTGCGAATATAGAACTCAAGTTTGACTTGTTTAAATGGTCCAACTAAGTGAAGGGTAGTTTGGGTACTTTGGGGAATTATTATAAACGGTTATTATACCTATTTTAGGGTAATTTAGTTGGTTAAAACCCCCAAACCTTGAATTAGACCACATTCTTCAAATTGACCCTTCCCTCTCTAAAATAGATTCTCTCAAAACTCCATGGAAGACCTTGATGAAGCTCAAGCTAGATGATGGGTTTTAAACTGATTTCTTCTTCAATTTCATGGGTCTTCAATAATTAAGGTATGGTAACTCTTGATTCTTGAATAACCTCTAATTGAAGGAGTTCTATCAAAGATTTTCAAAAGTGATTCAAAGACCAAAATTCCCAATTTTCAATCTAACCATGGGTTCTTTGTCAAACGATTTTCTAAATCATTCTATTGATGAATTGATGTGGAATTAAGGTTTTTAAGACAATTTTCAAAGGAATTCTTAAAGAACCCATGATCCCCTAATTCTCTAAAATTGTCCTAGGATGTGGGTCTTTCTGAATATGATTTTTATTGGTGAAATTATGTTTAGATTAGATTGGATTGATGTTTCCTATGCTTATATATACTTATTCATGTTGAATTGTTGGTAAATTGATGACTTGAGGATTATGGCCTTATGACCAAAGTTATGGGTTGATCCCTTTGTTTATAGAATTGTACTTAGATTATGTTTATGTTAGTGAATTACATTATTGATTCTTATTGTTATCTATGTCAATTGATTATGAATTGTTGAGGATTGATCCATGGTGATCATGGCTTGGAGAATTGGTAAGTTGACCTAACTTCTAGTCTATAGTACGGGAATTGAGGTTGTATGGTTTGATCCACTTATGGGGGAGGTGTTCACTTCTTGTATATCTATGCATGTTGAGATCGTGCCCTTGAAGGCAATAGATGTGAAGTGAATTGATGATTATGATGCATATGTTTATGAAGTTATGCTATGAAGGTTATGTATGAAATCCTCAATGCTAGCATGATGTTTAAAGTATGTTGATAATGAGGAGTATAATGTGCATGATAATGTTAGGGATAAGGTGTGGTCTACATGTTTGATTATGTCAAGTACTATTATGGAATGAACCCTACTTATATGACCCCTATATGAATGTGTGATCATATACATGTTAGGAGTACCTATTCAATGTTGAATATGTCCTTGTCTCCTATTATGAAGTTTGGGTGTGTGGTCTAGGATCTCTAAGGGATTTATATCTGAATTGCTCATGACTTGGGGACAAGGTGAATGTGTTGTGATCCCTTGAAGGGAAGTGCACTCAATATCAATGTTGTTGCTATTATGTCCCTATGAGGACCAATATGTACACACACACACACTCTACATGCATAGTTATGAATATGATGTGTTATTGTGTCTATTGAAAGGTTAAGTCTTATATGCACTCTTACATCTTATTATGTATGCAAAGTGTATGATTAGCAAGGTATGAATATGTGTTGTATAAAGGTGTTTATGTGAAAGGATTTCTCACATATGTACACACACACACATGAATGACTGAATAAGGTTTATGATGATCTAGTGAAAGGGAGTCTCTTGAAAGGTTTCCTCAATTGTACTCTAAACTAGACTATGTTATGAATATGGAATGACTATGTGAAAGGACATTCTCACATAATGTAGGTTCTATCATGAAAGGTCATTCTCATCTTAGAAACCTTTGAGCTATATGATATGAGGGATTAAGTCCCTAAAGCCTATTTTATGAACTAATGTTAAATAAAGGCTTAAAGATGTTTAAAAAGGGAGTTGGAGCTTAGCACCGAGTGAACATAAAAAATGAGAGTGGGGGCTTCAC
>JAJOOO010015034.1:0-30763 GCA_029582685.1 Solanum piurae | reverse complement strand
ATCATAAAAAGTTAAGAACAATAGATAAACTATCTTTTATAAATCACGAATACAAATAAATAATAAAGGAGAAGAAAGAATAAACCACAATTCTCCGGTCTCCACGGCGGCTCTTCCAAAGTTCCTAAGCTAGAAGAAAATTTATATTGTGTCTTGTATCTTCGTTCATGGCTTCCTTTCTCAAGAATAATTTTTCATGCCCTATTTATAGATATAAAAACCCTAAATAAAATAATTGAGTCCACATTAAAAATAAATTAGGAATCCAAAACCAAAAG
Source organism: Solanum piurae (assembly GCA_029582685.1). Classification (NCBI taxonomy): domain Eukaryota; kingdom Viridiplantae; phylum Streptophyta; class Magnoliopsida; order Solanales; family Solanaceae; genus Solanum; species Solanum piurae. The sequence goes on along the minus strand of JAJOOO010015034.1, from coordinate 30,485 downwards.
GAATTGAATTCCTTTTATTTTTCTTGGAACTGTCCTCGTGATTCTGGAATTTCCATCTCTTTTATTTCGTGTTGCTTAAAGTGTACGCCGCCTCAAACTTGTCACAACTTCACTACTTGCCACGTGTACAACAAACATAACAATTGAAATTCATCAATTTGCAGCCGCCATTTCCTTATATATATAAATATATTATTTTATTTTATTTAATCCATTTAGCGGCTTGCCTGATTTCCTTCTTCAACTTTCCATCTTTAATTCATTTTAGCTCCAAACTTCTTCATTTTTCCATCAATTTAATCCTACAAATAAAAACACAATTTAGCACAATCCATAAATTTTATGCTCATAAAGGACAAATATAAATAATAAATGTGAGGAAACAATGATTAAAAATATGTATTTTTAGCCTCACATCAGTAACATATTTTGTTTGTGCGCATAGATTTCTGAATGAATTTTGGGCACCCCGTTGGATAATTCATAAACTAAGAACTTCATCAGTTGGTGTACTGGTTGCTGGTACAACCATGTGGGGCCTTTGTGTTCGCGTGGGTCGCGTTTGCGAAAGGTTGTCACCCAAACCCACACATTTGCGGAGCCTAGGGCAACGTTCACGATGCCTTTGTATTTGGCCATGCGCGTTCATGAGATTCCGCCGTGTTCGTAGAGCCCTGAGGCTCGCCTAGCCGCGTTCGTGTGAGAGATGTCGCATTCACGGAGTCTAGCAGCTCGGCTGACTGCGTTATTTAGTTGGTTGCCTTGTCCTCTTCTTAGAGCTAATGTGTGTAGTTGTTTCATGTGTTGATTTTTAGCTGTTTCAAGCCTCAAATTGTGTTTCATTTTGGAACACAAGTTTGGGGTACGACTTTGGGCCTTTTGACTAAGTCAATTTTGGAATTCTCGACACGGGTCCCACATTCCTATTTTGACTCGATATTTTAGTCTATTTCCAATTATTGCACAAATAGTGTCTAAATATTCGTAATAATGCGGTGATTGATAATTTGATAACATGGAGGTGTTTGGAGGTATTTCAGGAGCGAATAGCCCTTGTATGGTTGATTCAGAGCACTCGTAATCGAATTTAAGGTAGGATTCTATCTACTTTCTTGATTGAGCTTCTTATATAATGCCTAATATAGATTTCATGTAACTTTGGATTGTATTTGCTGAGTATTTAGCTTTCCTCTTGTTCATTCCATATTTTCTTGACTCCGTATGAGTCTATGGCTTATTGTTGGGGTTGGGACCCTTATTTTAGGTTTGTAGCTTCGCTTATGGTATAGATGATCTTGCTAATCCTTGTTAGGAAGGATATATTGTGTCCTTAGAATAGGTTGGACCTTAGATGCCTTAGCTTGTGTTTATCGTCTTGTAGTCATGTTTTGCTCCCTATAGGGTTTGTATTGGGTTATTCTCCTCTTGTTGGTGTTTCTGACCTTGGTGGCTCATTGTAGCCTTGGATTGGTCCTAGCAATGCTCAGTCAGAGACTAGAGCGGTATAATTGGGGTGGGGTGTCGTCCCTTGAGTTGGTTCCCCCATTTTATTGATTGGATGCCCTTCTTTGATCCATTCACTTGTTGTTTAGCAGTAGGGTTGTTATACTCTTATTGAGCTTGACTATATTGTCGGGTGTTTCCTATTGAGTACAACTTTTGGTACGCATACTACACTTCTCCCCCGTGCAGATCACAATTTGAGTTATGGGCGTTGATTTGGAGTCGTACAGAGTAGCTTGGAGTTTCGAAGACTAGGGTGAGCTCCTGGCATCGGAGCTACCTGTTTCCATCTGTTTTGGCTAGGCTTAGTCTTTATATATGCTCAACTATTGACTGGTGTCAGGCCTTGGGATCGTTCCTTGTATTGTATTTCAGTTGATTACCCTTTCTTCACTTGTTGTAAGCTTTATGCTTTTGTCTTTTACTTCCTTGAAATATTGCATCCCCTACCCATTTATCACGCTAAATCCCGCAATATCAACAAAAAATGAATGACATTAAACATAGTATATATATGAACAAACTTTCTCAAATCATCTATTAGTCTTATTGTTTGCTCGATGTTCAATCATATCGTTTTCCATGTGAAAAAAAAAATAGATAAGAAAGATTTACTTACCATATTGTCTGAAATTGGTAAGGAGATCTTGGAACATGTTCTTAATGGCATCTCGAATATTCTGTAAATTTATGGAATATTAACAAAAATTAATGGAGATCAATAAATCTAAAGGAGGTCCACATCATCCTACTTCGAGAAATATGTTACTATATCCCTCGAATCACAGAGAAATCTTAAGAGGGAGAAGAATTAAAGGAGGAAAAAAAAATCCTGACATGCTCACTAGGAAAATCTCTACCTCTCATCTCAACTTTCAAGCATCAAATAATATCAAAATGACTTTCAAGAAGATCAACTCTCAAACTCTCAAACTCTCAATCAACTGTCTTTAATTCTGCTGACTCCAGGTTTTCTACTAAAGTTAAAGGAATCCTTGGTGTTACCTTTGAAAGTTTCAGAGTCGTTACGAGGAGTAAGGCCACAATGATGGGACAACACACGCTTCAAGTGTAATCCACATCAAATACTTCTTTTGGGTCTTCAACTCCAAAAGGATCAAGATCTTCCACAAATATTTCATAAGGAGGAAGCAGTGTTGCTGAAAAGATCAAGAAGATCTTAGATCTACTTAAGCACTCTAGTTTTAATTATTCTATCACAAAGGAGAACTATGATTCAACCAGTGCTTCATCTCCACATGCATCGCATAATGTGAGTCTGTTGAAGATCAACTTGCATGACAATCTATGTTGCTCTACTTTATCTCAAAGATCATGAAAATAATGGTAATTGATGCTTCATCCATGGAGGATAGAGTTATGAAATTGGCTAACGAAAAGAAGAGTGTCCTTAATGATGAGAGGGGAAGTTCTAACCAAATCTCTATCATGTTTGGCTCTCTTGATCCAATACAAATTTGTATCTCTATAGATCATGAAGAAGATTTGTCTGAGCAAGATAACTCCCTAGTTGATAGAGACAATGGTGAAGGCTTGCATCTGGTAACAAGGCGAAGACGCAACAAGACAAGTTTACGAAAAGAATTATCTCAGAAACCAATCAAAAAGAAGATAGTGAGGAGAGTAATAAAGACATGTTTACAAGAAGAATTATCTAACTTATTCTTCTTCTTGTATTTTTTTGACTTCAGGATTTAGGTGTTTGAACTGTAGTTGGTGATCTCGATGGAGTTCTATGTTCACATTTGGTAAGTCGTTGATCATCACCTAATTTGGCCTTTTTTGTCTTTCAACTTGGATTAAATGTTCTCTCACTTTCGGCGAGAATTTATCAACTCATCTATTGAGTTCGATGAAACGTTGTTTAGCTCTTCTACTCTCTGAACTGCCTTGATCATTTTAGTCAAAGACTTTGTCATTTTTGGTGAGGTTTGACACATTCGGCAAATCAGTGAGTACCTTTTCACGAGCATCAATGTCACAATTTTACTTTTTTCATGTTTTTATCCTCTTTTTGCTTTATTTCATCTTTACCTTGTCCTTGGACCTTCATAGCTACAAAACACTATAAATCATTAGTTATGGATATAAAAATGCATGGAGGAAATTAGTTATTGAACTAAAAAGACGTCAAATGAGTAAAAATCTCAGAGTCATCAATACTCACTACTGGAAAAAAACAAATTTGCTTTTCATACTCTTAAATATGGCTTTCTCGATTATTCAAGGGTATAGAAGGGATATCAATGATTCTCACCTGACCAGCGATAACTTAAGTCCGCTAATGTTACCTTTTTTTGAAGGTTAGATCTACTTAATATCCTCTTCTGTTGAACAATTAGGTATTTATGAGATTCTATCAGTTTTTTGGGAGATCCCGCCATAGTCTATACTTACACAACATCGTCTATGCCTATATCTCTCTCCTCGGCACCTCCTCACTATTAACCTATCATCGTTTTCCTCACCCAAATTATTCACGCCCTCCAATGGAATTCTTCCCTGATGAGGACTTGTCTACACATAGTCCTTTTATTCTCACTCGAAAAGGTAATTGCTCTACTTGTAATGTTCATTCTATCTATACTTTTTTAAGCTATCATCGTTTGTTCCTATTCTGCATTTGCATCATTACTATCATCTATGTCTATTCTTAAGACTATATGTGAAGCTCTTTCTCATCCAAGCTTGCAACAAGCTATAATTGAAGAGATGATTATCTTACACTCTAGTAGTACTTTGGAGATCGGGGAGGATTTACCTATGCCTAAGGTGTGTCACGTGACACAGATTTGTCGAATTTTTTTATGAAATATACCTATATAAAAAAAATCTAAAAGAATTGAAAGGACACCCCTTATAATAGAATGCTCCTAGCTCATATGGCAAAGGTGGTGCATGTATGGTGCAATGCCTTGAGTTCAATCCCCTACGGGGTTGTTTCTTTTTTCTCCATTTTTATTCATGTTTTTTTTTTGTTTTTTTTCACGTTTTATTTTTTCCTTTTCTTAAATTTATTAAATTTTGTTTTAAATTCAAAACTATAAGTCCCCTTCATTAAAAACCTATCAACCCACTCTAATTCATTCAAAATCAAACTACTTTTTTTATATTTATTTTTAGAATTAAAATAAAGCTCAAAATCTTTGAGTCCTTTATCAATTAGAATTATAGTTAAATAAAAATAGTGTTGACTCCTTAAATCCTTGTATTTGTATATTTCTGACTGTGAGTTTACTCAATTTTCTTTCCGTTCTTGTTCATCAATCATTGTTATTTGATATCTCGAATCTCCACCTCATGTTAGTATATTTTTGCTATTCTAGTTTTTTTATTATGTGCTTGAATTTTTATTCTTATTTGTTCATGATAATAATTTTATTTTTTACTATTTGCTTGTTACAATGAAAGATTTAGAATTCATTAAATTGATTACAATTGTCCGCAATCCTCTATTATTTGATCCTCAATTACTGATTGTGCAGATTACATCATATTAGTCTAAATTTAATGGAGAGGTATTATTCTAAAAAATATACAACCCTTCAAAACCAATTTTAACGACTCAAGCTTCAACTGACTTGAAAGAACAAGCTAATGATTCAAAAAAAAATCTATGAAGTGAAGGAATTGATTTAAGTTCATTGCCGATTGATCCTGGGAAAGATTTACCTATTCAAAAATATCATCCAAATAATCTTGATGCAATAAGGAGGTCATATCTTCAACAAGGTCCATTCCAATAAGGTCATATGTTTCCTTTTTTCATTTTTTTTAAAGATGTTAATCATTTATTTGCAATACAATCTCATGCTGAATAATGTTGTATAAAAATTTATTTAATAATATGAAGATGTGAATAATTTAATTTAAAATATATCTAATTAAAAGAATAGACAATTTTTTTAATTTAATCAAAATTTTATTTTTTAAGAAAAATATTTTTTCATAAAGTTCACTATTAATGGGGACTCAAATTTTTGGAGGCCTAAAGCAAAACCTATTTTCCTCTTAAGACATTCTTGTCCCTTTAATAGTGACACCGCTTAGAAAAAATCATGCGTACGCCACTGTTGGATATTATTCCTCTACCTTTAGATAAACCTACAGTTGGTTGTCGACGGGTATATATAGTGAAGGTTGGCCCTAATCTACAGATTAATCACCTAAAATCTCAATTAGTGGTTAAGGGTTATACACATATTCTTGATCTTGACTATGGTGATACTTTATCTCTTGTGACCAAAATATCTTCAGTCCATCTTTTTATATCCATGCTTGCGGTTTGCCATTGAGCTCTCTACCAACTATTTATTAAAAATGTATTTCTTCATGGAGATCTCAAAGATGAGGTATCTATGAAGCAATCATCTGATTTTATAGCTTAAAAGGAGTTCAGTAACATGGTGCGCAGACTATGATGAACACTCTATTTCCTGAAGTAGTTTACTCGAGCAAAATTTGAAAAGTTTAGCATGGTTATTCAAGATTTTTGCATGGTACGAAGTGAAACTAATCATTTTGTGTTCTATTGTCACTATGGTCCAGGTTTGTGCATGTCTTCGGTAATATATGTTGATGACATAGTTATCACATGCAATGTTGATGAAGAGATTACCAAATTGAAACATCACCTTTGTCAACACTTTCAGACTAAGAATCTTTGTCAATTCCCTCATTATCTTTGTTTTTGATAACTATGTCATCAATATGCACTACCAAATATATGCAAAAATCTAGAGCAGAGTGATAATAGAACAAAAATGATCAGTTTCACTTCGTATCATTACAAACTTTTGAATGATCATGCTAAACTTTTCAAACCATACTTGAGTAGACTGGTTCAGGTCATAGAGTGTTTGTCGTAGTCTTCACATTATATTACCAGGGCATTGAGGTTGTTCAATTCGAATCAAAATTTGTCATTTCACAAAGAAAATATGCACATGATATTTTTGAAGAGACATGAATGACATATTGTATGCCTATTGATTCTCCAATGGATTCAAAGATTAATTTCCTATCAGGTTAGGGGAGTCTCATAGCAATCCAGGAAGATATAGAAGACTTGTAGGAAAGTTGAATTATCTCACGGTAACTCGACCTGATATTACATTTTTGGTTAGTGTCGTAAACTCATTTCTTTAATTCTCTTTGTGATATTTCATTGGAATGTAGTTATTCACATTTTTCGATACATAGAATTATCTCCAGGAAAAGGACTACTTTATCAAGATCTTAAACATGAAAAAATTGTAGGATAATCAAATGAAGATTGGGCAAGGTCACCGTCTGATATACGATCCATTTATGGATATTGTGTTCTAATTGGGAGAAATTTGGTGTCTTGGAAAAGTAAGAAACAAAATGTAGTTTCTAGATCTTGTGCAAAAGAAGAATATCGGGCTATGAAAGTGACAACATGTGAACTCATATGGATCAAGCAACTACTAAAGGAGTTGAAATTTAGAGATGCTAAATGAATGAAACTTGTGTGCGATAATCAAGCTGCACTTCACGTTGCATCAAATCTGGTATTTCACGAGAGGACCAAACACATAGATTTATTTTCAGAGAAATAATACCCTCATGAGACATCATCACAAGGTTTGTGTGATCAAGTAATCAGTTTACAGACATATTCATCAAGTTCTTAACCGGTCCCAAAATAAGTTATATATATAACAAGCTTAGTTGGTACATATAATTTGTATGCACTAGTTTGAATGGGAGTGTTAGAATCCTAGAAATATTTATAAAATACGTGTAAATATAGTAGGTAACTTTATTTACTCCTAGATTTACTCATATTTTAATTAGATATTGATTTGTATTGATTGGTATTGATTTCTTTTCTTTTTTAGGACATGTATATATACTTAGCAATTTAAATCTCAGTAGTTTGTAGAAATAATCAAACAGTGTTCTCTCTAACTCCTGTCCTCTCACATATATAAATGTATAGAGGAAAATGGAAGGCCAAGCACATGTGGAACCCTTAAACTTGCCACAATTTTTCATTTTAGCACCTTAACTATGACTTGCTTCAAGTAGACACTTCAAATGTTCAACACCATTAAAAATATACCATTTAAACATAAATAAGTGATATGACAGAGTGTGTACTTTCTCTAAGAGAGTGATACGACTTTGTGTATGTGTTTTTCTTTATTGGATTTTGTGTCATGTCATGGTGTGTGAATTACACATATTCCATTTTGTTGATTTCTTAGACAAAAATATCTAAATGAAACATGAAAATTAAAGTTAAAGGATTAAAATGAGTTGAAATGCCAAAATATTTCCTCTGTCTCTAATACTAGTCCACTTTTTCTTTTTATAGTTATCCCTAATTACTTGTCCATTTTGACAAATTAAGAAATGACAAAAAAATTTTTTACTTATTATATTTTTAATTAATTACTTTAAAAAATGTAGAACTTCTTGAAAATCTTAAGTTTTTATTTGGGATAAGGCACAAGTACCCCCTAGACTATGACAGAAAATCCAGAGACACACTTAAGCTTAACTAGGATCCTATTACCCCCTGAACTCATTTTTTTCGTATTTTTGTGCACCTTTTGTGCTGACGTGACACCTTCAATCACCTAAGTTGGTTGTGTTTGTACACACTCGTCTGCCACATGTGAAAATATTATTTTTTAATTTTTTTTTTTTTTTTTTAAATTTAAAAATTTAAATTTATTTTTTAAAAATATTTTTATTTTCTTTATCTTCTATTTAAATTAAGTTAATACACTTTTGTTTTACCTTCTATCGAAACTTTTCTTTTTACCTTTATTCATTATTTTTCTCTTTTATTTTTCTATTGATTTTATTTTCTTTGTCTTTCGTTTTGATTTAATTTTAAATTTAATTCCAAATGTCTTGTATTTAAAATAAGTTCATTTTGAACGAGTATCAAAATGAGTGAAGAAAATCAAATGAAACATAAAAAAGTTAAAACGTTAAAATTAAATTAAGGACTCTTTATACACATAATTTTTCAAAAATAATTAAAAGTTAAAAGATAATAAATTAATTAAAAAAAGTTAAAGTGAGAAATAAATTAAAATAAATATTTTACAAAGAAAGAAAGAAAAATAAGTAAACATATATAAGTTTTAATATCGATAAATATGTGTGCTAACTAATTATTTATCAATAGAAAAGACATGTATCCAATTTGTGCATTCATCACTGGCCTTTAAGAGATTGTGCGCACTCTCTATGCTATGTCAGCGTTTGGGTGATATTTATTCCATTTATATTAGTTTAGGGGGTAATAAGACCTTAGTTAAATTTAAGTTTGTCTCTGGATTTCGATCATAGTGTAGGAGGGTACTTATGTCTTATCACTTTTAATTCATCCACTTCATGATTGAAAGGAATAAAATGGTAAACTCACTGTGTCAATCATTATTTTCTTAATAGATGTATTAATTTTAAAATGAATAAATAATTAGAAACAAAGTACTCCCTCCGTCCCATTTTATATGTCACCTTTTTACTTTGCATTTGCATTAAGAAATGATGTAACTTTTCCCTTCTACCCTTATTTAATATTTTCTTAAGTCAACTTTATTAATAAATGACAAGTTTATTAACTATTCTATCAAAGATATACTCCCTCTGTCCACTATTGTTTGTCAGGGTAAGATCATGCACAATTCTTAAGAAAAATTTAATATAATGTGCAATTTGACTAATATAACCCTACTATCAATCATTATTAAAATGGTTTGTACTTTTTAAAAACTGTAAAAGCAACTTTTTTACATTAAAATAGTCTTGTGACTTTAAAATTACTACTTTTTGAAACTAGTAGTTATGTAATTATTAAGGGCAGAATTGAAAAAAAGTGACTAATTGTTTCTTGATTGTTTAAATTGACAATTAATTTTGGACAACTATTTTTAGTATACCTGACAAACAATAGTGGACGGAGGGAGTAATAGGTAAAATATAATAATTTATGTATAAATTTTATAAAATAATAAATATTGTGGTCTAGCTATTTATAGAAAAAAATAACTTATAAAATGGGACGAAAGGAGTAAAATTTATGAAGAAATTGAAATCTGCATTTATGTTTGGCCAAAAATGGAATGGAGTACAAATTTTCAAAACCTAGAAACCTGAATAAAAGTAATGACGAAAAAAGTCAGCGCCACGAAAGTTGAGCGAATAACAATAACTGCTAAGGTCAATACTCTACACACTGGACTTCTCTATGGAAAAAGTCCATCTGTTTTTAAACTTATCTATATTGACTTTATATATTTTTGAGAAATCTTCATCCCTCAAACAATAGTTGTCTGCTATACTAAAAATATTTTTTCTATTTAGAAAATTAAGAAATAATTTACTTTTTATGTCTAATTTATCCTTGTTATTAAATATTATTTATTATTTAATACATTTTTCAAAGCATTATATTTAATAAAGTCAAAGAATACTATAACAATATTACCCTATTATTTATAATATCTTAAGGGGCGTGCCAAGTCAATAGTGAACAACTATTAAAATAAATAATAATTTTAGTTATTACTTAAAAAATAAATTCTTAATTTTACATATTATTTTTAACAAATTAATAAAAGATAATTTATTTTTTATATATTTTATCTTTAGCATTAGTTACTTACTCTTCAAGACGTAATACTAATCACCAAATAATAATGATAGTGTGGTAACATAATCATGTCAAATATTACTCCCTCCGTTACTGTTTATATGTCATCATTTTAGATTTCACGTCCTTTAAAAAATTAGATAAGTTTACCATTGTACCCTTATTTAGTGATCTTCTGAAGTCAAGTTTTCAATAAATTAATCATTTAGTTTTTCTATATTGGTCAAATTCAGGCTTTTAAGACCAATAACTCTCAAAGGTAAAATAGGAAAAATAATGTCATTTTTATATTGATTTTGTGAAATGATAAGTATTACGGAACATTATTTTTAGTAAGGACGATATATATAAAATAGAAATGGAGGAAGTATTTTCTTACTCCCTCCGTTTTATTTTATATGTCACATTTTTACTTTGCACTTGCATTACGAAATGATGTAACTTTACTCTTTTACCCTTATTTAATTATTTTGAAACTCAAATTTTCAATCAATGAATATGAATTAATTTATTTTGATTAATTAATTTAACCAATAAACATGAATCATTTACTTAGCTTTTCTAAGTTGGTCAAATGTATATTTTCAAGGTTTATAACTCACAAGGGTAAAGAAAGAATAATATGATAATTTATGCATTGATTTTATGAAATGACAAGTATTATGTACTAACTATTTATAAAAAGGGATGACATATAAAATGGGACGGAGGAAGTAATAAATATGTTAAATCTAAATGTGATAAATAGAAGTGAAGGAAAGAAGTATATATTGAGGGAGCCGGGGAGTAAATACGAAAAGAGAGCATTGGTTCCTTTGGGCAGCAGTAGCGGTTTTAGTTGAATCCATTGGCAGCTTAATTAAATGCATGCAGATGGGAAAAAAAGACACAGTTCCCAAGAGGGCAATGCATAAAGAGTGTTGGGACAGTTGAGAGGCTTGGCTTTGTATTTATTGCTACTTGTACTAGTCTTCTTTAATTTGTTTGACTCCACTCCTCTGAATTATCTTCATGGGAAATCGTTGGTGCATTAAGTCAGCAGCCGGATCACAAACTCCAAATGCCTTAACTCGTTTGCTCTAACAAATTATAAATAAGGGTATGCTAACTTGTTAGAAAATTTGGCCAGAATTTATTCAGAAATTTAAAAAGTCTATAATATTTTTTTAATTTTAAAATAAACTGATCTTTTTTCTATTTTTAATTAAAAGATATTAAAGTTAAAAGGGTAACAATATTTAAAAAGACAAAATAACATAGTGTGAAATATGTTTTTTATACATTCTGACAAAATTTTCTGGTCATTTAGCTAATTCAACATATTTCAAATAATATTACTTATTCAACATTTTTTGGGATTTTTTCAAATAAATATGAATATAATTTTGTATATTCTAATGGTTAAATAATTTTAATAATTATTATAAATTATTATACTACTGTCTAGAGCAATTAGAATATACAAAATTTGATATGTTATTCAAGGTATAGCTATGAATGTCTTATTATATTTTTTTTATATTTAAAACATCTAATTCTCAAAATTATATTCTTATTTTCTTCTTAAAAGTAAAGCGCACACATTGTATGAACAATCTATTAGTCATGGCAGAATTGTGTATAATTTTATTCGTTGATTATATTTAAAGAAAAATCAATTGTAAATTTGAAAATTCATACTAAATTGTGTATTACTGAGTAATTAGTATAATTTTTAATTGGAGAATATTCTACTTATATATGTTATTAACATGAATTTTTATTGTCTCATTCAATAGAAAATTCTATATTAAATGAAAATAATTTTTTAAAAATGTATATCCTAATTATGTTATACTTTATTTACATACATTAAACATATTGTAATTTAATATCGTATCCCACATAAAATACATCAACTTTAAACTATTATAATTGATAATAAGGTATTGAGTGATTTTTATTTATTTGTTTTGAAACATCCTCTTAATTAGTATTATTGGAGTAACTGAATTTTTTATTCATGGTTAAAATTAGTGAAATAATTCTACCAATTTCTATATAAGTTAATTCTTGTTTGGAATGATTATAATATAAAATATTAATGTGTTATTCATGACATAGTTATAAATGTCTTATCATCAATTTTTTTTAATTTAGAAATATCTAAGTTTCAAAATTATATTGTTTTTTTTCTCTTGAAAAATACTCATTATATAGACTAATCTATTTAGTGGATTATATTTAAAGAAAAATTCAATTATAGTTTTTGAATCTACGCTTAAGAACCATACTTTACTAAATTTGTATTAAAAAATAATTAAGTATAATCTTAAGTAGATAAAATAATCATTTGTAGTTATTATTAATGAGAAATTCAATTGTCTTCTTCAAAAAAGAGATGAAAAATAATTTTTCAAAGGTATGCATTGATACATTATGAACATAATTGAGTTCATAGGAGGGGTTGAGGAGGGAGTGTAGGTTATACATATGTCGAACATAATTTGTATGGTATAGTAATTGTAACACCCCGTATTCTAAAAAGACCATATAGCAGCTTTCCAGATGTTGCAGGTGCCAAACCACATCGGTCATCCACGACCCATGGAGTGGACCACAGACCGTAGGTGTGGTCCGTGGTTGGCCTGCCTGGGTAGGGTCTGAGGGTTCACGACCACGACACAACTTACGGGCCGTAGGTCAGACCACGGTTCGTGGTTCGAAACCCCAAGATCACCTTCTCTGACCATAAACGACAGTCCACTAGGATGGGCCGTGGGTCAGACCACGGTCTGTCGATTGGATTTCGTGAATGGTCATCTGTTAGTTATTTTTAGAGGCAGCTGAGTCTTTTCCTAATTAATTAGTTCCTATACTATGTCATTTTGCCTAAGTTTAGGACCACTATATAAGTCTTTTTACCCCCAAATTAGACCCATTTACTTCATTCTTCCAAATTCCCAAAACTCCTCTCAAATATCCTCTCTCTAGAATGTTGTAGAAGAAGAAGAAGATTCAACATAGGGTTTCAAGCTAAGGATCCAATTTCTCCATTGAAGGCTAGCAATTTGACTTGAGGTATGGTAGTTTTCGTCCATGAATCCCTCTCATTCATGGAGTCCCCACATTCCTCTATTTCAAAAGGTAAAATTCCCCAATTAGCTAGGGTATTCTTCAATTACCATGGGTTCTTATAATTATTAATTTGAATGATTGAATTATGATCTTATAAGCATGAATTGATGATTTACTATGGTTTTATGATGTTTTCCCCTATGAACCCATGTGATACCTATGTTTTCAAGTTATGAACTATATGTTGTGGAATTTTGATCTTAAAGGAAGAGTTTTATGAAATTAAGCATGTGATGAGAGAATTGCATGAGTTTATGATGAAATCCATATCTAACCCTTGTTTTCTAAATGTTGAGGATTGAAAGAGGGGTTTTGGCCTTGAAAGATGATTATGGAATTATGCATGTTTTATGAAGAATTATGTAAATGCTTTAAGGGTGCTTTGAGAGTAAAAGTACCAATGATGATGTTGTGTTGTGAAAGGACATTATCATAAACACATACTAGCATGATGTGAAAGGTTTTCTCACATAACAAGGATTCTTAGGTTGAAAGGCTTTCTCATCTAATTGAATCAATGAATAAGAGCCATCTTAATGAACTGGCTTGAATTGGCAAGATGACATGCCTTTCCATGGATAATGAGAATACGTAAGAAAATACTATTCTATGGGATTTATGCTCAGCACCGGGTGAATATTGACATTGAGATGGAAGCTTTCCTGTTAGTAGATTCCGGGTTTCTAGAAGAAGTATCATGAGATGGAAGCTCTCCCGCTAGTAGTGACTGGATTTCTAGTAACAATCTCCTTATCCCATAACTATGTGCCCCCATAGGTTGATTAGCTAGTGGATCCACTTAAGCTAGAAGTTCATGGTTCTACCTTAGGTAAGTAGAATAACCCTTTTCGGTGTGGGAGACACCGGGTAATCATGTTATAGCTCACATGATCTCTATGTCGGTTAAGGCTAATTCCCACAACAAGACTAAAAGTGAACTAAGGTTACTCAAGGAGTATCTTATGTGTGTTCAAAGGCTTTAAAGATGATGTTAGCTTGCATTGACCATGATTTATGACTTATGTTTTATCACTCTTTCATATGATGTTTTAGCTTGGTCAATTGCATGTCATGAAATGAAATGTCCCTTTTAGCATGTTTTAAATGTTTTTATGCATAACTATCACACTTAGTGCATTTTTGTACTAACGCATACTCTTGCCTACATTTTTCCAAATGTAGGGTCCGATAAACATGGTTCTCAATATTGTGGCTAGAGCTTGGATTTGAGTGTTCCTGAGCTTGGTGAGTCCTCATGGTTCGTGGATGAATTTCATTGTTTAGTTTTATTTCATGTATTTCCCTTTTTGAATATGATGTATGGGCTAGGCACAATTATATTCTATTGTATTAGATGGCTTGATGAGACATCATGAGTTTAAACTTCCGCTTTTCATTCTATAAAATATTTTGGACATGGACTATTGTTTTACTCTTATTTCTCTATTTCTTATGTTATGAGAACTAAGTGGCTTGTATGGAGTCCTTGGGGTTCTATACGCCATATTACCCCTGGGTCGTGACAAACTTGGTAATCAGAGCACAAGGTTTAGAATGGTCCTTGGATGTCTCATAAGCCAAGTTTAGTAAAGTCTTGTTCATGAGTGTGAAGCGCGCCACATTTATGAATAAGAGGCTACAAGATGTTTAGAAAACTCCACTTCTTTCATTACTCTAAAGTCGTGCGATAGAGTTTAACTCTGTAAAGTCTTTCTCCTAATCCTTATCCTATGTTCTTCAGGACATGTCTATGCGAAGAGCTTATACCAGAAGGAATGTGAGGGAGAATGTGGAACAAGAAGCTCCTCCTCAAGTTTCGGTTGATCCTTTGGCCGAACAAGTTACAAATGCGGAGTTTAGATTAGATTTTCAAGTGTTGGCTCGAGCCGTGACGGCCCAAGCGAATAGGGAGGTGGTAGTCCCTATGAACCCAAATGTGGGTACGGTGGCTTCAAGTGTGAGGGACTTTATGAGGATGAACCCTCTAGAATTTTATGGCTCCAAGGTTGAGGAAGATCCTCAAGAGTTTATCGATGAGGTCTATAAGGTACTTACTATGATGGGAGTGACTGCGGGAGAGAAGGCAGAATTGGCCGCTTATTAATTGAAAGGTGTTGCTCAAGTGTGGTACAATCAATGGAAATAAACAAAACTGGTAAGAGCAGGCCCCATAGAGTGGGAAATGTTTAAATCTATTTTTCTTGATAGGTTATTTCCCCTTGAGATGAGGGAAGAAAAGGTGCTTGAGTTTATTAACCTTCGTCAAGGAAGTATGAGTGTGAGGAATATTCTCCAAAGTTCACACAACTATCTAAATATGCTCCAACAATAGTTGCCGATTATAGGGCAAGGATGAGTAAGTTTGTATTGGGCGTGTCCGAAATGGTGGTTAAAGAGTGTCGTATCGCCATGCTTATTAGTGACATGGACATGTCTCATATCATGGTCCATGCATGACAAATTGAAGAGAAGAAACTCAAGGAAAAGTCTAGAGAGTTAAAAAGGGCAAAGACCGGCGATGGTAATTTCTCTCATGCAAGGTCCGATGGACAAGGTCATCCTAAGTTTCGACAAGGGTTTTCCAGTTAAGGTTCCTCCAATGCTCCTCCTAAATTTAACAAGGATAGGGTGGCTAACCCTAAACCTCAAGGAGGGAATGGTGGTGGATCTTCATTGGCTAGGTCTACTTGTACTAAGTTTGGAAAAAAATCACGATGGTAAGTGTCTAGCCGGCACGGATGGTTGTTTTAGTTGTGGAAAGAGTGGTCACAAAATGAGAGATTTCTTAATTCTTACGGCAAAAGAAAGGGAAGGCAATCAAGCTCTTCCTAGTGGTTCGAATTCCAATGCTCCAAAACAAAACCGCTTATATGCTCTCCAAACCGAGGTGACCAAGAGAGTTCTCCGGATATAGTTATCGGTATGTTAAGAGTTTTTCAACTTGATGTATATGATTTACTTGACCCCGGTGATACTTTGTTTTTGTGACGCAATATGTGTCCATGACGTTTGATGTGCTGCCCGATGTATTATTAGAACCTTTTTGTGTCTCTACTCCTATTGGTGATTCTATGGTGGCTAAGAGGGTATATAAGAGATGTCCCATTTCCTTGTCCGATAGAGTTACTCTTGTTGACTTAGTAGAGCTTGATATGTTAGACTTTGATGTCATTTTTTGTATGGATTGGTTGCGTTCATGTCATGCCTTTATTGATTGTAGAACTCGTGTGGTCAGATTTCAGTTCCCAAATGAGCCTATCCTAGAGTGGAGGGGGGGAAATTTCATACCTAAGGGTTGGTTTGTCTCTTGTCTAAAAGCTAGAAAGATGATTTCTAAGGGTTGCATTTACCATCTCGTTAGGGTGAGGGATGTAGATTCTGAAATCCTTACTCTCGAGTCGGTCCCCATTGTTAATGAGTTTCCAAAAGTGTTCCCCGATGATTTGCTCGGTATTCCTCCCAAGCGAGAAATAGACTTCAGTATTGACCTTCTCCCATATATGCAACCTATTTCTATCACTCCTTATTTAATGGCTCTGATAGAGTTAAAGGAGTTGAAAGAACAACTGAAGGAGTATTCACTATCGTCACTTGAAGGGGTGCTCCAGTTTTGTTTGTTAGAAAGAAGGATGGTTCTCTTCATATGTGTATTGACTATCGTCACTTGAACAAGGTGACCATTAAGAATAAGTATCCCCTCCCAAGGATAGATGATTTATTTGACCAACTTCAAGGGGCAAGTTACTTCTCTAAGGTTGATCTTAGGTCGGGTTATCACCAGTTGAGGGTGAAAGAAGATGATATTCCGAAGATGGATTTTAGAACCCGATATGGTCATTATGAATTTTTGGTAATGTCGTTTGGGTTGACTAATGCTCTGGCGGCGTTTATGGATTTGATGAATAGGGTGTTTAGACAATACCTTGATATGTTCGTAATTATGTTCATTGATGATATTTTGATCTACTCGAGAAGTGAGAATGATCATATTGATCATTTGAGGATTGTGTTGCAAAGTTTCGCAAATGTGAATTTCGGTTAAGATCCGTAGCTTTCCTTGGTCATATTGTGTCAAGGGTATTCATTTAGATCCAAAGAAGATGGATGCGTTCAATAGTTGGTCTAGAACTCTAACCCCTTCGGATATAAGAAGCTTCTTGGGTTTGGTCGGTTACTATAGAAGGTTTGTTGAGGGGTTTTCCTCCATTGCTTCTCCTTTGACGGCTTTGACTCAAAAGAAGGCTAAGTTCATATGGTCTGAAGCTTGTGAGAAGAGTTTTCAAGAGTTTAAAGATAGACTTACTTTCACTCTGGTGTTGACCTTACCGGAAGGTATGAATGGTTTTGTGGTGTATTGTGATGCCTCCAGAATTGGGTTGGAGTGTGTGCTTAAGCAAAATGGTAAAGTCATTGCCTATGCTTTAGGGCAACTTAATATCCATGAGAAGAATTATCCTACCCATGACCTTGAGTTAGCGGCGGTTGTTTTTGCCCTAAAGATTTGGAGGCATTATATGTATGGTGTTATGTTGATGTTTTCACCGATCATAAAAGTTTGCAAGTGTTCAATCAAAAGGATTTGAATCTTTGCCAAATAAGGTGGCTTGATTTGTTGAAAGATTATGACATGAGTGCTCTTTATCTGCCCGGTAAAGCAAATTTGGTAGTAGATGCTCTTAGTCGGTTGTCTATGGGTAATGTTGCTCATATTGAAGAAGAAAAGAAAAAGTTGGTTCGAGATGTTCATAGATTGGCATGATTAGGTGTTCAATTAGTGGATTCCACCAAGGGTGGTGTTATGGTTCACAATGGGTCTGAATCATCGTTTGTGGCAGTTGTGAAAGCTAAGCAAGGTCTTGATCCAGTTTTGGTAGTATTGAAAGAAGCGAAACTTAAGAAATCCATCGAGGCTTTCGCCCAAGGGGGAGATGGTGTCCTTAGATATCAAGGTCGGTTATGCGTTCCAAATGTTGACGACTTGAGGGAGCATATATTGTCAGAAGCCCATAGTTCTCGGTATTCTATTCACTCGAGAGCCACCAAGACGTATCGTGATTTGCGGATATCTATTGGTAGACCGGGATGAAGAGGGATATTGAGAGATTTGTGGCTAAGTGTCCTAATTATCAACAAGTGAAGGTTGAACATAAAAAACTGGGAGGTTTATCCCAAGACATTGGTATTCCTACTTGGAAGTGGGAAGATGTGAATATGGACTTTATTGTAGGGTTGCCACGTACTCAGCGACAACATGACTTGATTTGGTAATAGTGGATCGAATGACGAAATCTGCTCATTTCATTCCCGTCAAGGTTTCTTATTTGGCAGAAGATTATGCTAAGTTGTATCTGAGAGAGATGGTGAGGTTGCATGTAGTGCCCTTATCCATTATTTCCGATCGAGGCACCCAATTTACTTCTCAGTTTTGGAAGTCGTTCCAAAAGGGTCTTGGTTCCAAAGTTAATCTTAGCACGACTTTTCATCCCCGGACCGATAGGCAAGCAGAGCGTACTATTCAAACTTTGAAAGACATGTTGAGAGCTTGTGTGATTGATTTTAAGGGTAATTAGGATGACCATTTTCCATTGATTGAGTTTGCCTATAATAACAGTTATCACTCGAGTACTGATATGGCTCCATTTGAGGCACTATATGGTAGGAGGTGTAGATCTCTTATAGGTTGATTTGAGGTGGGTAAAGTTGACCTTATAGGTCCCGAATTGGTACATGAGGCCATAGAGAAGATTTAGCTCATTAGAGAGAGGTTGAAAATGGCTCAAAGTCGACAAAAGTCATATGCCGATGTTAGAAGAAGGGATCTTGAGTTTGATATTCGTGATTGGGTTTACTTGAAAATCTCACCCCCATGAAGGGTGTAATGAGGTTTGGTAAGAAAGGGAAGCTTAGTCCCTATTTTGTAGGCCCATATGAGATTTTGAAGTGTGTTGGTAAGGTTGCATATCAGCTTGATTTGCCAAATGAGTTGGCATCGGTGCATCTGGTTTTCCATGTCTCTATGTTGAAGAAATGTGTTGGTGATCCGACATCCATAGTTTCCTTAGAAGGGTTGGAAGTTAAAGAGAATCTTTCTTATGAAGAGGTTCTGGTTGAGATTTTAGACCGGCAAGTCAAGTAGTTGAGAAATAAAGAAGTTGCTTCCGTGAAAGTGTTATGGAGGAATCACTTAGTTAAGGGTGCTACTTGGGAGGCCGAGGCTGATATGATGTCCTGATATCCTCATCTTTTCCCTTCTACTCCTACTTTAGCTTGAGCTAATGATTTCCTCTTGGTTTGTGCTATGTTTGGGAGTCATGTGTGTTATATGTGTTTCCATGATTTCCTTATGTTATGAATGTTCATGAAAAGCTTAAGTTTTGAAAGAAATACCTTATATGATTTATTTTCCTCATGTTGTTGTGCATTGAGTATGAGTTGCCTATAGACTTCATGAGATTATGTTGAGCATGCTTTAGCTTGGAGAAGGTAGTTCCTCCTTGAACATGAGAAATTTTTAGAATTCATGCATATTGGGTTGATAGATGTAGTTCCTACTTCCTTTTGATGCATTTGAGTATGTTTACCTTGGAGTTGATGTGTCCTTGCATGCATAATGGGCTGACAGATTTAGTTTCACCCCTCTTTTGATGCTTTCAAAACATCCTAGCTTTGAGTTGATAGTTCCTCCTTGGATGTATGCATTGCATTGTTAGGGTGGGTTCTAAGTTCCTCTTCTACTCATTTAGAACCAGTTTGAATCACATTCGAGGACGAATGGTCCCAAGGGGGATATATTATAACACCCTGTATTCTAAAAAGACCAAATAGCAGCTTTCTAAATATTGCAGGTGCCGAACCACGCCGGCCACCCACGGTTCGTGGGGTGGACCACGGACCGTAGGTGTGGTCCGTGGTTAGCCTGCCTGGGTAGGGTCTGAGGGTTCAGGACCACGACACGACCTATAGACCGTAGGTGAAACCACGGTCCATGGTCAGTGTCCATGAATAGAGACCCCAAGATCACCCTCTTTGACCATGAACGACGGTCAACCAGGACGGGCCGTGGGTCAGACCACGATCCATCGATTGGGCCGTGAATAGTTATCTGTCAGTTATTTTTAGGGGCAGTTGGTGATGAGTCCACGATTTGGACTTATTTAGGGTTTTATTTTAATAGATTTAGTGTCCTTGAATGCATATTTTGTCTCAATAACTGATGTAAATCCTTGACTTTCAGGTATTTGAACTTAGGGACAAAGCATGGACACTATTGAGAAAAAAGGAACAAGGCAGCTCAAAAAACGAAGAAAATAAGGCCTGAGGATCGCCTAAACCATTGGGCGAGTCCTCGAATGAACTTTGTCTTACCTAATGCTCCAGTGTGCCAAGCCCTGAAGGAGAAAATCAAGTCGGCAATAGAAATGAGCAGTCGGCGAGTCACCGAACAGTTCCGTAATGCAGTGCCTTATCACCCAAAGTTACAGGACCTCAAGGATGCTGAAGGCAAAAGCAAAAAGGCGATACAAATGACCAAAGAGCGGATCGTCGAGTGGATCGGCGATCCCGACTTATTTCACCGACTGGTCCTTCACAACACACTTTTTCACAACTATAAATACTTGTTTAAATTTTTAGCTTAGTATCTCATATCATAGTATTATTCAGTTTTTGAAGTTTAGAGCTAAGAACTGAATGGAGAGACAATATTTCTTTAGCTTTGAAGATTTCCATTTCTAAAAAATTGGAAGTGGGTGTTGAAGATTCTTCATCTTAGACCTTTGTAAAGACTATATCAATCTTGCCCAGTTGATGGAAACACAACTCGATAACGATTTTTACATTTTTACTATGTCTAGCTAAAACCCCAATTCTTGGAGTGTGATTATGTGATTATGGGTTGATTTAACTGCTGGGTATTGTTAATTGATAGTTTATTTTCTGTTTAAAAGTGATTTCATTCAATAATTGTGGTTGAATTTAATGGGTTGTAGTTGCAAATACAATCTTAACTTCGTGTTTTTGGCTTGCTAGAGAGAAAGGTTTTAAAACCAAAATTATTGAATCGATGGTCTATGGGTATTGGGTTGTCATAGGTTCAGATCGAGAGAGTGAATCCTAAACCCTTTTCACACATTCAGCTCGAGAGAGTGAATGGACTAAAGTGAAGGTTGTGCTTCATTGCTCTTATTGGTGTTCGAGAGAAACCAATTTGATTCGGGGTAAATTGTTTGAGAGAAAGTTTACCCCAACTAAAGTCTAGCTTATTCACTGATTTGCATTTGTTTACTATTAATTGCAATTACCCGGTTGTTTACCTTGGTCCATAATCCAATCACATCCCAAGAATCCCGTCTCTATATTAGTATTTTGATGTTAGTTTCTATTTTAGTTGATAATACAAAACCCCCTATTGATATTTGACACTTGTGTCACCTATAATTTCAACCATGTTTTTCTTCGTAAATATTTTTAGCTATGATTGACTAGAGCATATTCTTACTTGCCTATTTATTATTGAGTACGAACCACTCCTTTGGGACTCCCAACTCACTAGTTAGGTTATATTACTACTGAACGATCGTTGATGCTTAGTATTGGATGAAGTATCTTTGATAGCGTTCTTTATCAAAATGGCACCGCTGTCGGGGAATGGTGTTACTTGAGAATTTTTAGTTATGTTGAATGTTGTTCTCGTTAGTTATAGTGATACTTACTTAATTTTTTAGTTTTGGTTTGCTTGTTTGTGTTGAAAAAGGAAAAATGATTGTGAATGGTGACCAAATGGACCACCCCCTTTTGAGATTTTTGAATCTTACGGATAACCTCCTAACGTTCAAGTAATTGGGGGTGCGACTATCCATGAAAAGTGGCCAAGATTTAAGGCATTACTGCAGCAGTGCCCAGCCCATGGAATGCCAGATAAATTGCTACTGGAATGCTTCTATAAAGGTCTTAGCCCCGAAATAGAAGACCTGCTGATCAACTTTTTGCAGGTTGTTTGATACAACAACCCTACAAAGTAGTAGCCCAACTACTTGATGGCATGATTAAAGCCAATAATGAAACAGAAAAAGACAAAAAATGGGCCTCATTGTTGACTCAGCTGGCTGTCTTGTCCAAGAAGGTCATGGAGTTGGAGGCAAGGTCCAACAAGAAGGACAAGTACATTCCCCCTCAACAGTGTCAAAATATGAAGTAGCAAGAGGGTGGACAAAAACAAGAGGTCCTCTCACTTATTTTACACAAAATCGAAGAACAAGATAGAGTGTTGAATCAGATAAACGAGGATGTCTTAATGCTTAATTAAACAAAAACCTCCCATTCCATGATCATTCAGATACAAGACGCCAATATAAACCAAGTGATGTCGTGTCTCTACCTACATCATAAAGAAGGGTTGCCTAGTGATACTATGGTCGACCCCAACAATGAGGTTTGAGCGTGGACTTGCGTCGTGCCACGACGTTAACTAAGATGCTTCTTGGGAGGCAACCCAAGACCCCTTATCGCTTTATTTTTTCTTTAAGATATAATGGTGTGTTGTTTGTGTAGGTCAAAGTGGGAAAGTTGTTGAAAAGTGCATGTTAGCGAGCAAAAGCTCCAGTCGACGCATCGCCGAAGAGGTTGGCGACCCCGACCTAGACCACCGTTGGACTCAAGAACATTTTACATTGGAGTCTGTAAATCTCAGCGATCCCAGGAAATTATTGGCGAGTCGCCAACCAGGTCGGCGATCACGATCTATACCTTCGTTTCGACCCTCAAATCAACTGAGGGGCCTGTAAAACTCAACGAGGTAAGTGACCACTCGGCGTTTCACCGAGTGGGTCGGCGATCACAACTAATATCGCCAAATGGGCGAGAACTAAACAGTTTTTAAAGGGCCAAAAGTTTAAACTTTCAAACTCTTCACTTTCCCTCACTTTTAATCCTCCCAAACTCTCACCTATTTAGTATTCTCAGTATTTTTGCATTCTATAAGTATTTTAGTTGTTGATTTGTGCTCGGGATTGGGAATACTTTGCCGCCTAGAATTTTAATATCAATTTAATCGGCATAAAAGGTTGGTTTTCCGAACCCCGAGTTTATTTTTATCGAAGTTGTACTCATTTGCAATAATATTATCTTGTCGCCGTGTACTGGGCCTCTCTGATAGGATTAGAATGTTTAAATCCCATAATTATGTGCGTTAAAATGAATAAAATTTCGTGGGGTTGTGCTTGCATGTCGTTAGGTTTAGTTGGGTGAAGTTTGAGTAACCTGTATTTGTGCCAAACAACGTAATTTGCCCAATGATAGAACGGATAACGTCATTTTTAAGGGCAAAAGTCATTAATTGGCCAAATTTGGCAAAACTAAGAGAAGTCTGAGTATCCCGGGGTAATGGGTGCTATGGGTCTTGTTTTAATTTGAGCAGTGCATGTTTTTATTTTGTTTTTGGTGGTTGTGGGGTTGAATTCGAGATGATGGTTTGAAAGTAGGCACATTAGGTCGTTTGGCGAGCTGGGTTGAGCTCGCCGAACCACTCGGCGGTTCGCCAAAGTTCCCCATCTCACCTTTAATTTCATGCTAAATGTGTTGTTGAATTTTGTAACTTTCGGCGACAAGCCTGAGGTCGCCGAAGGCACTCGGCGACTCGCCGAAAGTCTTCTTGATCGCCTTTTGTCTGCACCCTTGTATCCTTTTTGCACTGTAACTTTTGGTGGGATGACCCTCACTCGCCGAATGCTGTCATCGATTCACAGAAAGGCCTTCCCAATGCCGACTTGTCAATTTTTTCTAAAATTTTAGAGCCTATCCTTTCGGCGAGCCCGATCTAGCTCGCCAAAGCGATTCGACGACTCTGTCTGCAACTAATTTTCTGTACCTTTGATTTAAATGTTTCTAACTTTTGCCCAATGTTTTGCAGACATGGCTAGACAAAAGGTTGCAGGTAGAAACATGCCACTCCGATGGAAGGCTAAAGGGATAAAACTAAATGAGAATGCAGCTGCATCCAGTGGTCAAACCTACCAAACTTCCCACAACTAGTGGGAAAGGAAAGGGTAAAGGCAAAGCACCTGCGTCACTGGAGGCAAGCTCCGACAGTGACGACATTTATGAAACTTACCTCACCACTTCTGAGAGTGAGGGTGAGCATCAAGAGCCTCAAAATATAGCTTCTGATGATGATGAGCTGGTAGTAGCACAGAGGGTAGAGCTACGTTAAAAAAGAATGTATGATCCATCTAGGATCAGGATTCTTCCACCCACCACTTCTTCTCCTCCAGTTCTAGAGCAGGTTGTAGTCCCCGCACCTCCTGTACAGGGTCCACCTCCCAAGTTGATGGACATATTAAAGACTGAGGGGTTGAGGACAATCATTGAGGAAAACCGTCTGTCCACAGATAGGGTTATCGACAGGTACCCGGAGATAATGGATTGCCTCAAATCTTACAAGTTCCAGATCTTCACAAAACCCCGTGGCCCGTATATTCCAAGCTGGGTAAGGTAATTCTACAATGGATACAGTGCCTTGATAGCACAAAGGAAGAAGCATGCAATATTATTTAAACCGGTTGACTACGTAGTTGTCCGGGGGAAGAGGGTGCAATGTGATTTTCCTGCCATTAATACTGTCCTAGAGTGCACTACGAGACTGGAAGATGACTGCCTGCATATGATCAGGACAAAGATGTTGGACAACATGAAGAAGTGGCTAGCCCCTTTAATATCTTATGGCACTCCGAAGTGTTTGGAGGCAAGGGCTCCAATAGAAAAGATAGAATTGAATGTAGCAGCGAGGTATTGGTTTTGTTTTATCAGCAGCACGATCATGCCCTCCCAAAATGAGTCTATTCTTTGCCTGGCCAAGACAGCTTGCCTAGTCTGCATCATTAATGGGACGAGACTAAATTTGCGGATGATTTAGCACATGAGATGGTCATTATGGCCAAGCAGCGCGAGAATTCTCTTCCCTTCTCGGTATTGATCATCGAGCTGTGCAGACGGGCCCATGTACCTAGAGATGCAAAGAAGGATGTGGAAGTGATTCCCACATCCTCCACTGGTATCCAGAGAATTGAGGTTGAATATATAAAAGACCGAGCTGAGAAGAAGATGAAGGCAGCCCCGGTGGATTTATCCTCGGTTGTGGATACAGATTCACTACCTGCAGAGGCATCATTGCCTACTTCTGCTTCTGATGCTGCACTGCCTCCTAGACCTGCTACTACTACTGTCTCCCGGGCCCTGATCACTCAGGCCTCATTAATCTGAATGGGAAAACTTGCCCATTCTACTGATCCTCGGGCTACTAGACTCGAAGCCTCCATTCCGAGCATGATTCAGACTGCCCTGGCTGATGTTGTGACACCATTGAGTGCTGCCATTTATGCCCTTGCAGTAAGGATAACGGTGGGTGAGCGTGGCCAAGGGGCCACCAAAGAGGTGACAACCTTAAAGGCTACTATAGTTGTGTTAATAAGTGATGTGGATCAACTGAACTCCACCGACATATGTTCATGATCTTCGGGATGGTGGAGATTCTAGATGTACCAGATATGCCTCCGGCTACCACCGGAGAGGAGATTAGAGTTGAGAAAGTAGTTGATCCTGAATCTGAGGCGGATACTGATGAGGAGATGCTCGAGGTGGCTGAGGAAGCTTCATATGAGGGCCTTACTGAGATTGAAGAGGCCACGGTAGATGCTGATGTGCAGGCTTCCTTAGCAGATACTCCCTTGGATGCTCCTAGTGCTAATATTGTTCCTTCTGAGGTGACTCCGGGCAATGATGCCCAAGTTCAGATTGATGCACCGAAAACTGATGCCCAGACAGATGGAGCGACTGTGTAGACATGATCCCCTATTTACCTCCCTCTCTGTCTTACTTTATTTTAACTTTTGGATATTTTTATTTGTATTTGAGGACAAATGACTTTATTTGTGGTGGGGTGAAGCCTACCTTTTGTGTGATCTTTTTGTGATCTTGTGACTCTCTGGTTTTGTATATATTTGGGTTTTTGAGCTGAAATTGTGTTTTTACACTGCTTTTGTGGATGATTGAGCTTGTGGCTCCTTGTTTTAATTGCAATTGATTTTTGGACCCCTTCCGAATTTTTTTTTCCACCTCTTATTTGTGTTGAATATGACTATTCTTTTGCAAATTTGAGTATCGGTTTTGATCAATACCGATGACTTGAATACTGCTCATAATTGAACAAAAATGAATGTGCGGCTACGATGAGGCCAAATGAAGTTGCATAGCAAATATGTGAACTATTTGCATCTCGTTGTGACTAGCCAAGTATTGAATTGAGTCTCTTGTGATGAACATTGCACACTAGCGAAAGTGTGGAGTCTTGTTTGACTTTGGTGTCAATGCCTTGTGTGATGAGCTTACCGTGAACCATGTGTGATGACACCTAGAATTTTCCCCGTTAGTCCGGCTGACTAAGTGATGCAATCTCTTGATATGATCTTAGGTAACTTTAAAGAGTGTGAAACAATTTGACATCATACCTCTTTTGTGGCCTACCTTGTGAGTGTGTGAACCCCTTTTGAGCATCCTTTGAGCCTTAACCTTTTCTTGGAAGAAACTTGATGAAAACATTGTGACTTTTCTTGATCCAATACCCATAATCCTCATGATTTGTGATTTGTTTGAATAGCCAACTTAGGCCAAAAGCCTAAGTTGGGGGTGTGGTGAAAAGAGAAGTAAATCAAGACGTGCAAGAAAGTCCCCTTTTACCCATGTTTTGAGAAAAATGAAACCCCTCCATACAAAAAAAGAGAGAAAAAGAAGAAAGAATGAAGAAGAAAAAGAATGAAAAAGTTGTGAAAATACAAAAATAAATGGGGTTTCCAACAATCCATGGAAAGTGAATAATGGGATGACTTGTGAGCACGAATGAAGAATGATAAAGAAAAGGAAATGAAGTGTTGTTCACACCACATTTCATGAGGACTATAACCATTGAGCCTAAATGACCATACCTTTGCACTCTGCCCCGTTACATGACTTCAAAAGACCTTTTTGATCTTGAGTGAGTTGAAACAAATGTTGGTTGGAAAATACGGGCAAACCTATGGGTGAAATCATACATTGTGTTCATCTTTGTGAGTGTGAGCGTTGCATTTGATTCCAGAACTTTAAATTGTTTAACCATTATGTGTGAATAAGGAATCATGAGGGCATTTGATCACATGTGCTGAGCTTGAACTTGCATTTGAAGCAAGTAATGTGAGCTAGAGATTCTTGGATAATGGTGAGTCACAACTTGAGTCTTTGAGTGCACAATTGATACTTGCATGAGTAAGTTGAGTCTTGTTGTGTGCATTCATGATTGAGTCTTGTGTAGCACTATTTGTGACATCCTTGTTGAACTACTGAACTTGAGTTTGTTTAAGTTGGGGGTGTTGATGAGTCCACGATTTGAACTCATTTAGGGCTTTATTTTAATAGATTTAGTGTCCTCGAATGCATATTTTGTTTTAATAACTGATGTAAATCCTTGAATTTCAGGCATTTGGACTTAGGGACAAAGCATGGACACTATTGAGCAAAAAGGAACAAGGCAGTTGAAAGAACGAAGAAAAGAAGGCCTGAGGATCGCCTAAACTATTGGGCGAGTCACCGAATAGCCTTGGTCTTGCCTAATGTTCTAGTGTGCCAAGCCCTAAAGGAGACAATTAAATCGGCGATAGAAATGACTAGTCAGCGAGTCACCACACAGTTCCGTGATGCAGTGCCTTATCGCTCAAAGTTACAGGACCGCAAGGATTCTGAAGGCAAAAGAAAAAAGGTGCTACAAATGATCCAAAGGGCGGATCGCCGAGTGGATCGACGATCCCGACTTATTTCACCGACTGGTTCTTCACATCACATTTTTTGACAACTATAAATACTTGTTTAAATTTTTAGCTTAGTAACTCATATCATAGTATTATTCAGTTTTGAAGTTTAGAGCTAAGAACTAAATAGAGAGACAATATTTCCTTAGCTTTGAAGATTTGAAGATTTCCATTTCTAAGAAATTGAAAGTGGATGTTGAAGATTCTTCATCTTAGACCTTTGTAAAGACTATATCTATCCTACCAGTTAATGGAAACACAACTCGGTAATGTGTTTTACCTTTTTACTATGTCTAGCTAAAACCCCAATTTTTGGGGTGTGATTATGTGATTATATGATTATGAGTTGATTTAACTGCTGGGTATTATTAATTGATAGTTTATTTATTGTTTAACAGTGATTTCATTCAGTAATTGTGGTTGAATTTAATGGGTTGTTGTTGCAAATACAATCTTAAATTCGTGTTTTTGGCTTACTCGAGAGAGAGATTTTAAAACCAAAATTACTGAATCGATGGTCTGTGGGTATTGGGTTGTCATTGGTTCAGCTCGAGAGAGTGAATCCTAAATCCTTTTCCACACATTCAGCTCTAGAGAGTGAATGGACTAAAGTGAAGGTTGTGCTTCATTGTTGCTTATTGGTGTTCGAGAGAAACCAATTTGATTCGGGGTAAATTGTTCGAGAAAAAGTTTACCCCCACTAAAATGTAGCTTATTCACTGATTTGTAGATATTTTCTATTAATTGCAATTACCCGATTGTTTACCTTGGCCCATAATCCAATCACATCCCAAGAATCCCGTCTCTACATTCGTATTTTCGTGTTAGTTGCTATTTTAGTTGATAATACAAAACCCCCTATTTATATTTGACACTTGTGTCACTTATAATTTAAACCATATTTTTCTTCACAAATATTTTTAGCTATGATTGACTAGAGCATATTCTTACTTGCCTATGGATTCTTGAGTACGAACCACTCATGTCACGCCCCAAACTCAAAGGGTGCAACTGGATCCTAATGCCTAAACTCAGGCCCGAGCCGACCCTGCTGGACCATTTGCTACTAGCGCATGGCATACACACACAATCAAGAAAACAAACTAGTATATCCCGGCTTAAAACTAAGCCCTCGGCCGGTAAAGCCCCTTCCAACGTATATATAAAAGAAACAGCTACTCCCGAGATTTCATATAAAGAAATAGCCAACTAGCGCAGAAGTCCTGACTGGGCAGTCGAGGCCACCATGATATCTATAAAAAAACTGGAAGCAAGTATATATCAAGACAATACATCAAACAACTCACAAGCTTCAGCAAACCAACAAAACTAGGCCAGCATGGCCATAACCTAGTTGTGCACCCCACACACTAGTCTGTAAGCCTCAAAGAGTAGTAAATATTGGCGGAACAGGGCCCCAGCCTACCCATAAAAATATACACAACAAAAACTAACAAACCTCCAAACTCTGGCAGCTTCGGAGGAAAGGGGCTAGCCAACCGGATAGAAGTCAATCCTGCTACTGAGGAGGTCTACTCGGTCGTCTGTCAGGACCTGCATGTATGAATTCAGCGCCCACAGGCAATGGGCCGTCAATACAAAATAATGTACAGAGTATGAAAGGTTGTAGACTAAATGAGCAAGTATCATAGTATACCAAAAGTAATCAGGTAAGGAAATCAAATTTAGATAAGCATGCCAACCCACTACTGAATCTAATAAAATACAATAACGATCAAACATCAACCTAACCAATCCCCCATAAGCCCGGTAGGTACACACAAAATACCACCTACTTAGGCCCCCATAAGCCCAGGAGGTGCCAAATCAATCTACATAACCTTATCGGTATCCCCTTGTCTTTGTAAGAAGTCACATTGCCCTTTTTGACAATGATATAGCCGCGTAGGCAGCGCATAGCCCTCTTTGGCAATATCATAGCTCTGTGGGTTGCACGTTGTTGACACCCAATTTTGACCGACCTTTAGCAATTTTAAGAATGCTATTCGATTAAATACGTATCTCTTGAAAATATTTTTAGTTTGAAATTTTAATCGATTTTGTTTAAAAATTATATATTTTAGTATGCATGCTTTATAAAATTGTTGTTAATACTATTAAGATATTTCTAAAATTATTAGTAAAACTCAAAATAATTATTTTATTTCAAATGTTTTAAAAAAAAGTTTAAGTGATTTTTATTATATAAAAATGTTATAATATGTGTAGTACTTTAATTGGATAGCATTTCTTTAATTTACCTCAAAATCATTTAAGTTGTAGCCTATTTTATTCTAATCCATTCCAATTCTAGCCTAGTCAATTCCAATTTTTATTTCAATTATAGTCTCTTTTCATTTCAATTCTAGCCAATT
>JAJOOO010015033.1:0-15544 GCA_029582685.1 Solanum piurae | reverse complement strand
TCTCAGTCTATTTAGGCAAAAGTAGTGTTGCCTAATTTAACTCCAGCAAAGCTTGCCAGACAAGATGTCACCATCAAAATTCAAGGGCCGGTATTGACACTTAAGAGCTTGTTATATTCTCTCAGTCTATTTAGGCAAAAGTAGTGTTGCCTAATTTAACTCCAGCAAAGCTTGCCAGACAAGATGTCACCATCAAAATTCAAGGGCCGGTATTGACACTTAAGAGCTTGTTATATTCTCTCAGTCTATTTAGGCAAAAGTAGTGTTGCCTAATTTAACTCCAGCAAAGCTTGCCAGACAAGATGTCACCATCAAAATTCAAGGGCCGGTATTGACACTTAAGAGCTTGTTATATTCTCTCAGTCTATTTAGGCAAAAGTAGTGTTGCCTAATTTAACTCCAGCAAAGCTTGCCAGACAAGATGTCACCATCAAAATTCAAGGGCCGGTATTGACACTTAAGAGCTTGTTATATTCTCTCAGTCTATTTAGGCAAAAGTAGTGTTGCCTAATTTAACTCCAGCAAAGCTTGCCAGACAAGATGTCACCATCAAAATTCACGGGCCGGTATTGACACTTAAGAGCTTGTTTAGCATTGCTGCTAAAAACGACTTAATTTTAAAAGTGTTTTTTAAAATGGCTTTTCAAAAAAGTGCTTTTGAAAAAAATTAATTGTGTTTGGCTAATTCATTTGAAAAGTGCTTTTATAAGCAAATTGTGTTTGACTGATCTTTTTTTAAAAAGTGCTTTTGAGAGTTAAATTACGAAAAAAGACAACTATTAATGTACTTTTAATATTAAGACTATTTTATAGAGAGAAATTATTTTAAATATCTATTATTAAAAACTAGTTCTACTTTTATTTTTATTAAATTAAAATGTACATATTTAAATTTTCAATCAATATTATACTTTTTTTGGAGGGTTAAAGTCTTTAATTGTTATTTTTTTCTCTTTTTTTTCTCTAACCTAACCAAAATATTGTTATTATTATTTTTCTAATTCTCTAAAATTATACGTAAAATAATATGTAAAATATAAAATAACATTTAAACGTAAAATAAAATATAAAATTTATTATGTAAATGAGATTTAACCAAATTTATGAGATATATTAATTAATTAATAAGAGATATCTATCTATATCTATATCTATATCTATACTACCTTAAAAGCACGAACTCCATAACTTGAATGTAAATTACTATAATACCCCAAACATAAAACACCCAATTTAGTATATATGTTATATCATATTATATTTATTAATTTAATTATTCTATATTATATTAAAAACGGACACTTTTTCACATTGATGGATAGTGACTTCTCCGAAGGATTGTGACTTTTTTAAAGAGTTGTGACTTTTCGAATGATTGTGATTTTTCTAAAGGGTTGTGGCTTATCTGATAAGGCACAATAAAGACCTTTTCATACTATTGTTGTCTATAAATAGAGTTCTCGCACATTTTTAAACTACGAATTTTGTAAGTTTTCTATTCTTTTTCTCAAAACAAGGATGATTGTGAGAATTGTTCAATTACGCAATTACAATATTTTTTTGTTGGTAAATTAGACAGATCAACAAAAATTGATGCAACAAGGAGAATGAAATGAATCAACTTCAAATGAAAAGACTATCTACACAATTAATATGTACTCATTTTCACTGTCATAAATAAACTTTTGCAGCAACTTCTACTTGACAAGAAGTTCACTGATTTTATGTTGCACGAACTACAATTTGGTGTTCAAGCTATGATACGTCTCAAACTCTTGGTGAAAAATTATTTGATCAAAAACTTGTTTAAAGAGTCCAAACTAAGTACTTCTTCGTTTTCAATTTATTTATTACTTTTATTTTTATTCAGATTAATATAGAATGTTCTTTTTCTGTGGGCTGGGGGTGGGGGAGGCATGTTAAAGAACACAAAGTTAAAATATATTTTATATATCTACATATCCTTAAACTAATATTCATCTTTATTTTTTAAAATTTCATATCAAATTAAAATTAGACAAATCTACATCTATCTTTTCATCTCTCTCTCTATATATATACTACCTTAAAAGTATGAACTACCTAACTTAAATGTTAAATTATTATAGTACTACCCCCACCCCCACCCCCACCCCAACTTAAAAATACCAAATTTAGTATATATTTTATATTTTACATTCTATTACATTATATTATATGTATATTTTATTATATTATATTAAAGTAAACAAATTTTCACATTGAAGGGTTAGTGACATTTTCAAAGAGTTATAACTTCTCGGATTAGTTGTGACCTTTTCGAAGGGTTGTCTTTTCTAAAGGGTTGTAACTTTTTCGAAGAGTTATGACTTTTCCGAAGGGTTGTGACTCTTTCAAAAAGTTACGACTTTTTCAATGAGTTGTAACCTTTTTCAAGGGCTGTGACTCTTCCAAAGAGTTGTGACTTTTCTTGATAAGACACAATATACATCTTTTTATACACTAAAGTTTTCTATTGTTGTTGTTCTTCTTAAAACACCCAATTTAGTATATATTCTATAATTTATATTATATTTGATTATTTATATTATATTATATTAAAATTAGGACTTTTGACATGAGTTGTTATGACTTTTTCAAAGAGTTGTGACTTTTCGATGAGTTGTGACCTTTCCGAAGGATTGTGACTTTTCTAAAGGATTATGACTTTATGGTAAGGCATAATAAGCACATGTTCATACTACCCTTTGTAAACTACGTATGGATGGACTTACTTACATTTTTAAATTACGAATTTTTAATGTTTTCGATTTTTCTCTTCTTAAAAACTCTAGTGTGATTTACAGATGTTGAGAATCTCAAAGATCACTAGAATTTGAACACTCCCTAACAAGAATGTTATATTAATATAATACTCCAACTAAAACATCCAATTTAGTATATTTTCTATATTTTATATAAATATTTACTTGTATTATTATATCAAAGTAAAAGTAAGAACTCCAACAGTACAATAATAACTAAGTAATGTACTGTAGGGGAGGGCAAAGAAATCATATTTAAGATGTGTAACTAAGAGAATCTAAGAGTGACTTTTTTTATTTCTACATATTACAATTAATTTTAAAATTCAAATTTTAAAAAATATAGGAAAACGATAAATTTAAATGGAGGCCATAAAGAAGTGTCAAATCACCTTATCTATATCTAGCTTTATATTATAAATAGTAATAGTTTTTTTTGGATGTTGATTTGACAACTTTCTGTAGTAATCATAAGAAAGTTTACATCCACTATTTATAGGAACTTATACTTTATAATTCTATCTATAGTTGTTTATTTAATTTTTTATTTGATAATATTGACATTATTTTTTAAAATAGTGTAGTACATGGTTTGATATTCACGTGCAACGCACGTGCATTGAAACTAGTATAGGTAAATATGTATATATGAAAAGGATATTTAAATTTTCTTCTTTATTTAAGAAACACAAATATTTAGCTTCTCTCCGACAACAGAAAAACTGATTATGCTTCTATTTAAAATCACTTTTACTGATTTGCCAAACACATAATTTTTCAACAAAAGTACTTTTTTCTCAAAATAAATGCTTCTGGCCTCCCAATAGCAATGTCAAATATGCTCTTACACGAACAACTAATGTCAATCGAACCAGTATGCATTTCAGTGTACACTTATTAAGAAAAACATTTCAGTACTTCCTCAATTCCATACTAATTGTTCCATATTAATTGAATTTATGAGGTAATGCACACTTATTAAGAAATACATTCAAATAAATATTTTAA
Organism: Solanum piurae; assembly: GCA_029582685.1. NCBI lineage: Eukaryota > Viridiplantae > Streptophyta > Magnoliopsida > Solanales > Solanaceae > Solanum > Solanum piurae. Next base: position 11,753 of record JAJOOO010015033.1, on the reverse strand, counting down.
ATCATACTTTTTACTATTGTTCTTTATGAAAGCATAATTGTAATTTTGCAACTAGTGCAATTTATCTCCTAAAAATGTCAAACATCATTAAAAGAAAAGATAAATATGAAAAATAAATTCAAACATCCATTTTGAACTTTGAACAATTTAATTATTTTGAATAATGAAGTTTTTTTTTCCAAAAATTCAATTAATATAAAATAGAGGGAGTACCAAATACCAATAATTTTTTTTGGCAGAGTTTTCCCTATAACAAGAACATCATAATATCTCTATAGTAAACCAAGCAACAGTTCAACCTACAATCCTCAATAATAACAAGATAATGTCTCAGAGCCCAAAGAAACACAAGTATCAAAATCCACCTCCTAAAGACTAGTCAAAGAGCATTTACTACAAATATGAAAACAAGAATTTAAGGACACAACCTGATAATAACAAATATTCCCTCTATTTCATATCAATTGAACTTGTGAAGCAATGTACACTTACTAAGAAAAATATTCAAGAATTATAATTTAAATAATATTTTTCACTATTGTCCTTTGTGAAATCATAAATATAATTTTGTAAATAGAGCAATTTATCTCTTACAAAATATCAAACTTAATTAAAGGAAAGGGTATATATGAAAAAAATTCAAACATCCATTTTAAACTTTGAACAATTCAATTATTTTAAATAATAATAAAAATCTAAAAATTCAATTAATATGAAATAGAGGAAGTAATGTATAAAAATATAAATATAGTAAAATTTGCCACCACAATTAGAATGCAATTGTCTCAAACCAGATCAAGGAGGATCCACTTCGGTACTAGAGCTAGGATCCGTACAAATTTTAACTAACTTTATTATTTTTGTATAGAAAATGCGGGGATTAGTAGCTGCTTCTATAGAAATATTTTTTAAATATGAGTATATAATGTGTGCTAGAAAAATTTTATTTACTTGGTCACAAAGCTGGAGAGGCATAAAGAGAATGAGGAGATTCTGGGTTGTTGATACGCCTAAATTATACCTCCTTAAAGAAGTATAACACGGTTTTTCAAATATAGAACCAAACTAGATTGGGATCAAATCTCATCGGGAATAAGATGAGAACTAAGCAATATGCGGTTATTTATCATTAATTACTTATTTTTAGAACAAATGGGAACGTATGGGATTTCTTTTTGGTCACTATGTAACATGTAACAATCAACGGTATGATTAACTAAGAGTTTATGGAGAGAATTAATCCCTCATTTGGCGAACTCATTGGAGTCAGCCTTTCACATTTGGTGGATCACCTATTATCACCTTATTCACCCTTTCAACTTTCATTTTTACTCAACACGTTGTCACCTTCGGTGATGGAACTTTAGCTCGGCCAATCTACTTCAGTGAATCGTCATTTCAACTCTAGTCCGGCGATCTACCTTGAATATTTTCAATGTTAACTTTAGCGAGGTCAGGCCAATTGGGAGATCTGTCCTTTTTGTTAGGAAACAACCATTGGGAGTTTGTACTCCTTTCAATGTTTTGGCCTCTTTCTCCATGTATTCATCCTTGCCTTATCCTTTAGCCTTCATATCTGCAAAATATCATTAGAATAGGATATAAATAAGCATTGAGGACACTAAGTGTTGAAATAAAAAAGGCCTCAAATGAGTGGAAACCTACCACTCATCAACGGGCAATCAGGCAAATCATCACACTTGCAGGGTTGCTCATCAACAAGTCGTCAGGAAAATCATCACACTTGCAGGATTGAAACTACTCTAATGAAGATTAGACAATAGCCAAGGCAACAAACCGTTACACTTTGCGGCAGGCTGTCAGGTGAAGCGTCGGGTGAACCTTGAAAGATCATCTTTTTTATTTTAAATTTCAAAATTCCTAGAACTATAAATAGTATTTCAGGGTTTATTTCAGTATCTTGTTTTTAGCAAAGAACACAGTACGCTTGAACGTGTTTGAACGAGAGTTTTTTATTGGTTTTTGAAATCGAAGTGTTTATAATACATTCTTATTTAATGAATGCATTTATCTTCTTTGTTTCAACTATCCTGAGTGGCTAAACATCACAACGAAGGGTTGTAAAACCCATGACGACTTGAACTAAAAATGGTATTTTTACAAAATGAATCGCATATTGTGATTGTATGTCTTAATTATTATCTCTTTCGTATCAATTGTTTTTAAATTGTTCAAAGCATTAAAACCTACCCTAAGTTTGTCTTGTTTGAGTAAAAGAAATAAAAAAAACTTGAGAAAAAAGTTAATAACGAGGATTCGAGAATCTCAACTCGTCTGATGGTTAATGTTGTAACAAGATTAAAAAACATTTGAATAATTATATTGTGAAACGAGTGAAACACTTTTAGTTTGAAAGAGTAAATTAAAAGTGATGTGCATTTAATTCAGTTGAGAGACGATTAAATTTAGCATGAGTTTGATAAATTGGTCTACTAGCAATGCAAGGTGAAATTTTGTATTAACCCGAAAATAGCCAAACAATCTTGGTGAACACAATCTTATCAAGCCTTCTTCTTTAACACCTTTAACTAAAAAATGGCACAAACTTTCTCTCATTGAACAAGGCCAAACACACACTTATATACCCTTTGGTTTTTTCTACTCCAAAAATCAATTAGGTGCACTCTCTAATCAACCTGCCCAAAGATCTAATCTTCTTGAAAACTCCCTCTCAAGAATTTTAGTATCCTATTATCCATACGCAGGAAAAATGAAAGATAACGCCACGATTGATTGTAATGACAAGGGTGTTGAGTTCTTGAATGCGCGAATTGATGCACCCATGTCTCAAATTCTCAACCACAAAGATTGTAGTGTCAAAGATTTAATTTTCCCTCATGGTGTAGCTTGGGCTAATGAATCAGATTACGGCTTGGCTGTGATTCAGTTGACACATTTTAATTGTGGAGGAATTGCAGTTAGTACATGTTTGTCACATAAGATCGGAGATGGATGCAATGCTTTACAATTCTCAATCGATTGGGCTACATTAACCCGCAATCCAAATGTAGAAACAATTCCTCCTTATTACATAAGAGATACTATTTTACCATCACCACCAACAGGTCCTCTGGATTCCCCTGTAGTTACATCAATATTAGATGGTTGTACACAGAAAAGGTATGTTTTTTCCTCTTCAAAAATAAGTGCACTTAAGTCATATATTGCTAGTGAAAAATCCTACACGTACCGAAGTAGTGAGTGCACTTCTTTTCAAATGTATTGCTAAAGCAGTGACCGCGAACTCAGATTCCTTTGTTCCTTCTAAATTAATCCATTAGGCAGATTTACGAGAAATGATTTCCCCAAAGTTACCACCTAACTCTCTTGGAAATGTTCTATCTCATTTTTCGACACATATTTCCAATGAGACAGACATGAACTTACCAAATATAGTTAGTGTCATGAGGAAAGAAAAAGAACTATTTAGGAGTTAGGACAAGAGATAATATCAAAGAAAATGCATGGGCTTTGGAAATTCTTGAATCAGCTAAAGGATTGCCACCCCAAAAGAAGGAATTTGATGAATACACTTGCAGCAGTATGTGTAAATTTTCTTGTTATGATGTCGATTTTGGTTGGGGAAAGCCCGTGGCTGTGACCATAGCTAATGGTCCTTATAATAAATTGTTCAATTTGTTGAACTACAGAGATGATGGCATCGAAGCGTTCGTTATGTTGAATGAACAAGACATGTCTGTATTGGAGTGTGATGAAGAATTTCTTCAATTTGCTTCTCCTTATGAAAAGTACTTTTAGATGTGCTAATGATTTATGTTGTGAAGCAAGGATGTTGAATAATGCTTCTTTAAGTGGTTGCTAAGTATCATTTAATAATATATCATGTATTATTTTATTATATTATGTTGTACCGTACTGTTTTTATGAATACACTGTTTGAATATATTGTATTGTTCTGTGCTATTACATAATGATACATGAGCAATTTGAATAATTAGCTTAATACAATATTACAAAGAAACAGTATGGTACAGATAGAATTGTATAATAAAGGTAAGGTAGAAGGTACAATGAGATTATTAAATATAATAAATAAAGGGAATATGAGAAAGAAAAAACTGCAACGATGCAGTTACACTAAATCAATCATTACATACTTTTCATCGTTATATAACAACAAAATTTAAGCATCAATCAGGCGAAACATCATATTCAAAGTAACAATAGGGTACAATACAACATGTAACAATCATCCTAACAAGCTCTAAGTGAATTTGTAGCTTCTTTAAGCACAATTGGGAACGTTTTTTGTTAATTATATTTCATTTGGATAGACTTTTGAGCAGCTACCTGTTTTTGATATGTTTATGTACTCCTTTTAAAGCTAGATTTAATAAGTTTTCATTTACTATATGTAGACAGTCTTGTTTTAGAATGACCCAAATAATGTAGTCCTTCTCTCCCAGTTTATATGACATACTTTTTTTTTAGTTGGTCTAAAAAAGAATGATACATTTATATTAAGTAACAATTTAACTTAAAATGTCTATTTTATCCTTAAAGAAATGATTTACAGTCATACAAACATTTATTTCTTATTTTAGACCAAAAGTTCCAAAAGTCTTTCTTTGTTTCGTAAACTCCGTACCAAATCAAACTAACTCATATAAAATAAGACAGAGGGAGTACTATACATGGCTCGAGCAAAAAGCAAAGTATCTACTTAAACCACCTCAATTAATATCACGGTGATGCTCTAAAAGTTATAGTGTTGTATTGTTAATTTCTATTGCAGAGCTCATTTGAATTCATGAAAGCAAGATCCTCTAGATTAGAGCAAAAATGTATAGTAAAAGATCCAAATTGAGAAAAACTAATTTATTGTAAGGACATGATTGATGATATCTTCCGAAACGATTGGCAAACTGTGTCGGCTAGTGGATTTAAATTATAGACATGGCTAGTAGGAGCTTGATTGAAATGATCGGGTTAGCCATTTTCAGAAAATTTCATGAATTTACCATTTTTCCCTCTTGTGATTGACTCCGAGCCTTCTTTGTTTGATTTTTGAAAAGTTGGTTTTGAACTTTGAGTTAAAAATTGAGAATTTGGTAAGTTTTGAGTTTGCACGGCTAAGTTGTTAAGAAAATGGTTTTCGGTGTCTTTTGAAGTTCCGAGTGTAGGAATGGAATTCCGTCCATCACTCCTGAAATATGAAATCTAATCCGTGATTTTTCGCTTTCAAATTTTGAGTCTTTTTGAGGATTTAAGGTCCTAAGTTATGAAATTGTGGAATTTTAGCCTTTGGATTGACTTTTGTCAACATTCGGGGTTTGGATGCTCTGATCGAAATTCCGAGAGTTCCGTTAGATTCGACGGATGATTTTAGGCCTAGGTGAGGTTTTTGTTGATTTTTTACGCGTTGAGTTAGTTTTTTGTGATTTTTAAGGATGTCATGTCAAGGAGTCCTCGGGTTCACGTTTGGACGGTTCCATTGAGTCCAGAGCATCGAGTATAATTAATTTGCATATGTGGTTTGTGTTAACAGGGTTCAGAACAAATCATGAGGGTCCTTTCAGAGTGTTGAAAGTTGATTGTGATTTTCTAGTGTGGTAGGCCTCACTTTTGTGAAGATCATCTCGCTTAAGCGACCTTCTCTTAAGGGAAGGACATGTCGCTTAAGTGCCCTACGCTTTTGCGAAGGAGACTTCACTTTTGTGATTCCCGCATTTGTAGAAGAGTTTGCTTATGCAAACCTCTAGTCGCTTTTGCGACATCAGAGAGGGTGTTTGGCATGTCATTAGTTTAAGCCTCATTTCATCATTTCTGAGTTTTGGGAGCTTTGGGGTAGAAATTTGGACCAGATTTTCGAGGGAAATCTTTTGGGTAACGATTTTTAACTCTAAATCATCAATTACCCATTATTATTTATAGATTTATCTGTTTCAAATCAAGCATATGAAATGCGAAATTTGAGATTATCTTCAAGAACCCAAGAACTTAGTAAAATTGTGATTTTGAAGTGATTTAAGTCCTTTTACGAAATGATTTTCACTAATGAGTTCCTAAAGCCTCAAACATCATTTTCAAGTATTGTTTTCCGGATTCAAACCTCTATTTTGAATTTGAGTTGATTGACCCATTTCTCTAGATATTAATGTGGAAATTTTTGTTTTCGATGAGTGATTGTAAATACTTAATTATTATAGATTGTGTGGCTTTGAAAGTGATTCGGAAGGGGAAGACTCAACTCTTAGAGTAATTGTTGATTGATATAAGGAAAATGATTTCTTAAACCTTGTTTTCTAGTAGAATTTGTGTACTTCCTTCGTTACTTGTGTGTGAGTAATGGGGATGAGGTGAATGGTTTAATTATCCACTTGTTACATCTTAGTGAATAAAAAAGGGTTGAAATGAAAAGAGCTATGTGATGAGCATGATGATGTGAATTGCCTTAATGTGCCCCTTGTTGATTGATTGATGAAATGTTTGAGAGCATGATTGTGGACTTGAATTGTGTGAATTGTTGTCTTTCCGTGTGGTGTGATATTGCTTGTATGCATTTTTTGTGAACACTGCGATGAGACATGGGATGATTTATGATGACGAGGTCTTTGTCGATGAGTGTTATGATGCCGAGGTATTTTCCGGTGAGTGTTGTGATGCCGAGGTCATTTCCGACAAGTGTTTATAAAGCCGATGGGAAATGGTTCCGGCTAGTGATGTAAAGCCGATGGAAAATGGTTCTGGCTAATGATGTAAAACCGATGAGAAATGGTTTAAGCTAGTGATTTAATATAAAACCGATGAGAAATGGTTCCGGCTAGTTATTTGATATAAAGCCGATGAAAAATTGTTCCAGCTTGTGATTTTGTGCCGATGGGAATTATGGTTCCGGCAATAGATCGATTATTGTGACTTGATGCATCTGATGCTTATGCGTGACTCGTTAGCTAATTGTGTTTGACGTACTTGTTACGTGTGACTGAATTCCTTGACATTCATATTGACTTATTTAATTTGTTTTATTGTTGAATTTTGAAGATTGAATTGTGAGCATTGGGCCTTATGAGTCGTGTATTGTAGAAATGCTAGGTTGGGCTGATTTCTGTGTAGGTTGTATTTTGAGGAGGTTCGGTTGGAATGTAAGGGGTATTCAATTTCTAGCTAATTGTTTTGTTTAGTAGGTTACTTGTTGGGTACCGTGTTATTGGTACTCACCCCTTACTTCTACACTTGTGTAGGTTTCGAGCCCGCGCGCACTACAACAAAATGTATCTATAGCTACGAAAGTTAAGCTATGAATTCAAGAACCATAGCTATTACTTAGTAATAGCCACAAAATTTCGAATTTCATAGCTAGCTATGAATTCGTAAAATTTCTCAGGCATAAAAATCAAATTGACGAAGCTAATTATTCATTTTAGCTATGATTGTTAATAATTGTGGCAATAATTACCTAAATAGCTAGAATTTTATTGCTACGATAAAATTTTATAGCTGATCATATGTTTTTGCTACGTAATAAAAGTTATTTTAGCAATAGTAACCTTTTAGCCACAATAAATTATTTGAAACAAAATATTGTAGCAAAATAAAATATTTTGCTTCAAGTTATAAAGAATTGTGACAATTGTTAAATGATATAGCGATAGATCTTTTCTATAGTAAAATTTTGTAGCTGATTATTAATTTTGCCGCGGCTGAAAATTTATTATAGTACTAGTAACCTTTTAGTCATGATAACTTATTTGAAACAAAATGTTGTAGCTAAATATTATTTTTTGCTTCAAGTAATAAAAAGATGTGGCAATAACTAAATGATATAGCCACATAATTTTTGCTATAAATTTTTTTTGTAGCTAATTATTAACTTTAAGTCATGTGTTGAAATTAACTGTAGCAATAGTAATATTTGGGCCTTGATAAATTATTTGAAACAAACTATTGTAAGTTTGTAACTAAATATATATATTTTTGCTTTAAGTTTTTTAAAAACTATGACAATAGATAAATTATACAGCTATGAAAAAAAATCATATAGTAAATGTTGTAGCTAATTACTAATTTTTGCCATGAGTTAAAATTTATTATAGCAATAGTAATCTTTTAGCTACAATAAATTATTTTAAATAAAATATCATGGTTGAATAAATATTTTTACTTCAAATTATTAAAAAATTGTTATAGAGTTGGCTTAATAACTGTAATTATTTGTCATGATGAAATGATATAGTCATAGATTTATTGTTGAAATAAAATTCATAGCTAATTATTTTTTAATCACGAATTAAATTTTTTGATAGAAATAATAACCTTTTAGTCACATTAAATATTTTTTCCAGACAATTAAAGTTATTATATAATATTAGTACTAATATAATCACAGTAGATAAGTTGTAACAAATTTGTATAGTAAGATGAATATTTATAGAATTATGCATGTATATGTGTTTTTGAGAGATTTACATACACTTTGATAAATATACTTGCTTTCATAAATAATTTTTACATGGTATCATAAAATCAAATACTCATCAAAATAATACTTAAATTGAAGATAAATTCATAAAATAAGTGTGAAAAGTAAATTAAAGAAATAATCTTTGTTATAAAATTACATAATATATGAGATCATATATCCATTATATGCTTTATGTCTTGTATCTCTTTTATCAAACAATATATTTATTGTGTTAGTATAATTAGAGGTGTGTTCATTTTTCTATTCAATCAAATTTTATAAGGATTTAGTTATAAAATTTAAATATAATTTAAATAAATAGGAGGTTATATATAATTAACTTTGACTAATGATTATATCAAATTTAAATAAAATCAACTTCACTGATTACCTAGTTTTGTCTTGATCATACTTTGAGATTACTTATTATTGACTCGACCCTATTCTATCGAAACAATGCATGCATATTTTAGTGCAATTAATTAAAAGTGTTTATCATTGGATTTGATTTAAATTTATAGACATACTTGTAAGTTTTAAATATAATTTGAATAACAATGGTTATTATAATAATCTTTGATTAAGAAAAAATATATCAAATTTAAAATACAAATTATATATGAGCATCGATCAATTAAGATATTATTCTAATAATAGAGATACGAATCAATTAAATTTAAATGGATACAATCAAAATTATGAATTTATAATTTGATTGTATCTATTTAAATTTAATTGACTCATATCTCTATTATTAGAATAATACCTTAATTGATCGATGCTCATATATAATTTGATTCAATTTAACTTTATGGGATATTAGTTGTAGATATAAGTTTTAAATATAACATAAGTAAATATGAAGTAATAAAGTCTATAAATTTAGTCAATTCAAACCTACACAATTCATTAACAGATAACAAATGGAGATAACAAATTAGTCTAAGTACATATATTTTGAATTTTTTAAAATTATTTTTCATTATTTATTGGGATTGACATTTTAGATCCGAACATATCATTTATTCTAAATTTAAAATTCTATCTTTTGTATTTGTAATGACCAACAATTGAATCTCTTAATTGTTTAATGAGAACTAGCTAGCCACTGACCTGAACCTGTCATTACAAAAAAAAGTAGAGATACAACTATATTTATTTAGTGACATTTGAGATAAATATCATAAAAACAACAATATTCGACACACCGTGTCATAAAAAAGATATTTGACGTAAATATTGTTAAAACAATGATATTTAATACAAATGTTAAAAATATATTATAACATTTGCTTCAACTATCATATTATCATTCGCTAATTATTGACTTTTACATTTAATATTAAAATCTATTTTTTTTAAAAAAATTCATCACTCTTAGTATTTAAATCTAGAAAAAATTTATAGATGCAAAATAACATAAATATTACTAGTAATATATAGCATCTATCTATATATAATAGGAGAGGTAAAAAATGTCACATGTCAGCACCACAAAAATTTGACAATTTTAAAACTAAAAAGCTAATTTAAAAATCTTTTAAATATGTAACTTAAATTAACCAAAAAGAAATAAAAAAGGTAACCAACTAAATAATTATATGTTCCTAAAGAATTCAAAAATGGTTTGAATATGAATCTTAAATTAACCAAAAATAAACAAAAAAAGAGTAATGGACTAAATAATTCTATGTTTCTTTTTTTCCCTAAATTTAAAAATTGGTTGTCGTTTTTCAATTTGGATTTTAAAATTTCCTCTTTTGAAATACAATTTAAATATAAAAGGAATGTTTTTAATTAATAATAATAATAATAATAATAATAATAATTAATATTATTATAATAACGATCTATTTATCTATAATAATAGAGGTAAAAAGTGTCATGTCAACACCACAAAAATTCAACAATTTCAAAACTAAAAATTAATTTTAAAATCTTTTTAATCTTTAACTTAAATTAACCAAAAAGAAATAAAAAAAGTAACCAACTAAATAATTATATGTTTCTAAATAATTCAAAAATCGTTTGAATATGAATCTTAAATTAACCAAAAATAAACAAAAAAAGAGTAATGGACTAAATAATTCTATGTTTCTTTTTTCCCTAAATTTAAAAATTGGTTGTTGTTTTTTAATTTGGATTTTAATATTTCCTCTTTTGAAATACAATTTAAATATAAAAGGCAATTTTTTAATTAATAATAATAATAATAATAATAATAATTATTATTATTAGTATTATTAGTATTATTATTATTATTATAACAATCTATCTATATATAATAATAGAGGTAAAAAGTGCCACATGTCAGCACCACAAAAATTCAACAATTTTAAAACTAAAAAATTAATTTAAAATTCTTTTAAATCTGTAACTTAAATTAATCAAAAAGAAATAAAAAAAGTAACTAACTAAATAATTATTAAAATAATAACTAGAGAATACACATATTATTAAAATAATAAGTACTAAAATTAAGGAAAAACTTTATAATAGTCATAAAAGGAATTTACCCATTAATTATTATATTAGAATACTAAAAGATTTGGTAAGTTCCTCGACATCTAATCGTTGATAAAGATATAAACTATTATTTTCTTCTACAAAAAATTACAAATCTGAATTAATAATTTTAATATAATATAACAAGTATTTAATTCACTATTTATATTTAATTAGTTTTAATGATTAGTAAGAAATTTATATATATTAATTTTATGTGTTGAATTGTGTTTACATGTTTGTATTGTTATTAAATTATTTAATATCCACTGTAGTTTTAATTATAATTTTATACGGATTTAAGATTTTAAAAAATATTTAGAACTTTTTGAATTCGAAGAAAACATATTTAAAATGAATCAACATGTCATTTAATCTTACGATATTTAATATTTCATGTGGAAAGTTAGAATTGATAAATTTTTTTTTTTTTTTTGGTAAATAAAAACCTTTATTACCAAAGTGAGAATTACAAGTCAAAAAACAGTGACATCCCCAGAACTGCATATTTCTAACAATCTATCATATTCTACCCAAATTCACTATATAGGATACCAATCCAGTCTCTGCATTTTCATGCTCAATTTCGGTTTCATCCCTCCTCTAATATGAATTTCCTGTACAATCTTATGAGTTAGAGTGGCGCAACTTCTAGTCTTGCTCTGAAAAATCCTATGGTTCCTCTCCTGCCAGATATAATAAACACTAGCTGCAAAAGTAGTTCGAAATATTTCAGCTTCTGGTGAGTTCCCTTTGTAATGGTCTTGTGCCCATCTCTGCTCCTCATTCCATCCTGATGCTT
>JAJOOO010015032.1:0-20020 GCA_029582685.1 Solanum piurae | reverse complement strand
CCACGCATCACTAGTTGATAGTTGAACTTACAAGTTGCAACTATATATCAATAATACTAGATTCAGTCCCACTACAAGCAAAATCTAAAAAAATATGAAAGAATTTGTTAGTTGTTAAGAAACACAAGTAAGAAAATTATTTTCAATATAATTAATACAAATACCAAATTCTTACCAAGTTCAAGTTGCTCAAGATACTCTAAATCTTCCTCAATATTGATTGGAAAAGGCTCACTTCTAAGCCAATCTTGAACACAAATAAGAGATTGCACAAGTTTAGGAGTTAATGAACTCCTAAATGGATCAAGAACACGACCTCCTGTGCTGAATGCACATTCTGATGCGACATTTGAAATGGAAATGGCTAACACATCACGAACCATCTCCGCGAGAATAGGAAATCTTGGCTCATTAACGTTCCACCACTTTAATATATCAAAGTCATCACTATCTGGCTCAATATCTTCAGCAAGATATCTTTCCAATTCTGATTTACTACCTGAACTTCCACTAACTTTTTTATGCTTCTCAAATTGTTGTTTCGTTCTCATTCTTCCTCTATTTACAAAGTTGCCATAACCATTCACACTAGATATACTTGATGAATTGTCAGATGAAGTGGGTGAAGATGGTACATGTAAAGATCTTTTTGAGGATTTCTTAACATAATATTCAAACAATTTGGTCGTGTATTTTTTCACTTCTGAACATAGCTTGTCCCCAATTTCTTTTTCAAACATATCCACAATTGCAAATGGAACATAATCATACGGGGATCCAATATGGATGAAATAAAGATCATCTTGTTCATTTTATGTGGTTCACCCCAATACTTTTTGAACTTCTCATTCATACTTTCTGCCATTTCTTTCAAATTATCATCTTCATTTGCCATCATCTCTTTCAAAATAAGATTAAGTTCAGCAATTTCAACAAAGTTTGTATTGCTAGTGACATAATTAGAACCAGAGACCTTCAAAGTAAGTACATAAAAAGTTTCAAGAAATTTCACCATTGACCTCACATTTTTCCAGTCAACACTTGTAAGAATATCTACACTAGTTCCATCTTCAACACTAGTTCCATCCTCAACACTAGTTTCATCTTTATCTTCAGAAGAATCAGAACCAAAGGTACGAAGATGATTCAAATATCCAATATCATAAAAACTATATCTTTCAAATGCAAGTTCAAAATGTTGTGCTATATCAAGCATCGAATATGTAGAGTTCCACCTAGTAGGAACATCTAAACATAATGATTTCTTACAAGTTATCAATTGAGATTCACAACATTCTTTAAACTTTCTAAGTCTTGCGGGAGATTGTTTAATGTATTTCACGGCTTGTCTCACTAGCTTGACAGACTTACCAATTTCCTTCAACCCATCTTGCACAATAAGATTAAGGATATGTGTCATACACCTCACATGAAGATGGTCACCATTCATAATGTTAGTTCCCCAATTACTCAATTGTTTAGACATTTCTTTAACAGTAACATCATTAGAACTAGCATTATCAACTGTAATAGTAAACACATTATCCAAACCCCATTCAAGCAAACAATTAGTAATGCAAGCCGCCATATCCACACCCTTATGACTAGAAATAGGACAAAAATTTATTATTCTTTTATGCAAATTCCAATTTTTATCTATAAAGTGGGCTGTCAGGCACATGTAGTTGATTTTTTGTATAGAGGTCCAAGTATCTGTCGTAAGACAAACTCTTGGACGTGCTTCTTTGAAAACCTTCTTCAAAAGTTGTTTTTCTTCAAGGTATAGTTCATAACAATCTCTTGTCACGGTTCTACGAGAAGGAATATGAAATTGTGGCACCGTAACTCTCATGAAGTTTTTAAAACCCTCTTTCTCAACAAAACTAAACGGTAGCTCGTCAACAATTATCATTTTGGCTAAAGCTCTCCTACTTTGTGCTTGGTCAAATTTCCAAGTGCTAATCACCCCTTCCTTTGCTCCCGTTGAAGATGGTAGAAAATTAATTAGATTTTGACCTTTATCTATGGTGTCACGGGGAAATTTAGGACATGTTCTCATATGAGTATTCATTGACGACGTACCATTACTTGATGTAGAAGCTGCATAAGGTTTTGCACAATACTTGCATTTGGCTTTACTAGCTCCACTTTCATCGATGAACTTGTCAAAATGCTTCCAACAATTAGCTCTAGGTTCCATGGCTTTTCTTTTCTTTGAAGTATCAACATCAACTTCAACCTCATTCGGAGATGAGGTGTTAGGTATGCTCTCATTTGAAGCTCCACTTTCACTTACCCTACTTCCAGTTTGTGTCATCTATAAAAAAGTGAAACAAATAAGAACAACAATCATAATTCAGAAAGACACAGTACATTACAGTTCACAAATCACACAAATTATCACATAGTTGCATACTTGCATAGTTGCATTCAATGATTAAAAAAATAATAGAGGATTCACAATTTACAACAATAGAATTCACAAGTCATACATGTACCAACACATCCCAATTCTTATGTCTAAAAACGTCATGTGTATTTTAACTAACTATGCTAACCGACTCACTTATCAGTCCCTAACTAACAGACACTTAAACAGAATAGACAGAAGCAGAACTTCCATGGTAGAGGATCAGAAATACTTCCACGATCATTGATCAGTCCCTAACTCATCTCGTATTTGAAATTGAATATAACGTTAACATATCTAAAGATTTCTACATGAGCACTGCCCTTATGATTTGTCAATTCTTAATAATGTAAATAAAATAATTAGGAAAAATATTATTCTTTTTTCTCACACATTCGAAGGTGAATTCCCATTATGTATCAAATCACTTTTGTCTCCCAACACGTAAGTAACACATTTCAAGTTGCTAGTTTGCCAAGTGACCTCTTCGAATGATTAGACACACCATAGTTAATAATCACAATCAATAACCGTTTCTTAGACTACTCGTCATAATTAGACAATTATCGTACAACCAAACCTCGTTATAGCAATATTTTATTTATCCACAAAATGGTACAATTGAATTTATCAAATTATAACTATGAAATAAATCACAATAGTAGCCAGTAGGCAGTGAATATAAATTCAAAAAATATATATTAGATTCTGAGAATTGGACCTTAATGGCATAAACATATCCAATGAGCACTGACCTTCGACTTTCGAGTTGCGAGCAGTGCACCGAGCAGTTGTGGGTTGCGCCTACGACTATCCGACTTGCGAGCACTCAACAGTCAGCAGTCAGCGAGGAGCCAAGAGCAACGAATGACGATGAGAGTTGAGAGACAATCTGCGACGTAAGTCGTAACTAAGACGAGAGTTGAAAGATGAGAGTTGAGAGATGAGAGACGAGTTGAACGATGACTACTAGTCTACTACGAGTCTACGACTTACGAGTTAAGAGTGACGAGAGATGAGAGATGAGAGCTGCAGGTCTACAGCGTATGTTGAGAGATGAGACTTGAGAGCTGCGGCGTATGTTGAGAGATGAGAGACGACAACTGAATCTGATGTTAGGAGTTAGGACTTAGGGCAATCAATTTAGGGATTTTTGAATTTTGATTGGAATTGGGTTGGGCATGGGCTGAGAATTTTAATTAAGATTGTGGGCTATCAGTTATTCAGCTATAATTGGGCCTGCTGGGAATGGGGTAAAGAATATATACATATAATTTCGGTTTTTCGGTTAACCGATTTTTTAAAGCTAAAAACCGAAAACCGAACCGAAAAACTGAAATATTGAAAATCAAAACCGAAACCGACCGAAATAACCAAAAAACCGAAACCGAAATTAAAAAAAAATTGGTTCGGTCGGTTTTTTCGGTTTTAACCATATTATGCCCAGCCCTATCCGTGTGCTTACAAAAACATAATGAAAAACAAAATAGAAAATATTTTCTTCCTAGATTACCAGCCCAAGAAAGGCGGAAATCCAAATCAAGAATCCTCAGACTGGGAGGTGTTAATACATGAGGATAGATCTTCCGGTGGTACTAGACCGGTCGCTGCCTCGTCCATAAAAGTAAAATGATTAAAATACTCCTTATCGATTCGGGGAAGCTCCTGATCGGAGGCAACACAAGTGAATATGGTCCTCACAGACTTGCATAACCTGACCATCAGACGATCCCTCTCCAGACCCTTTCTCTTCTCTTGGCGCAGCTCGCGACAGAACATCTCGACCTCTAGGGAAGTCCTGGGTGGAACCAGAGTGAAGTTAGCAAAGGTACTTCCCAACCTCTTCCGAACGGCCTCCAGATCCTCCTCGACCTGTGCATCTGAGAGTGTGGGCTTGGATCGGGTGGAATTAGTATCGTCGCCTCCCTCGTCGTCTGACTCCACCGCCGCTTGATTACTGCTAGCCCTGCTCGTTCTCCTCATCTTGCTCCTGGAAGTAGAACCTGACCTAACCAAAAGAGGGTGAAGGGGGGGGATCCATATGAAATACCTCATCGGCGTCAAGAAGTGGCACCCCCGCCAGTTCGCACAGCGCGGTGATAAGTCCCAGTAGGAAGAAGGCATTCTTGTTGCCTCGATAGAATATCTTCCATTCTAAATGATTTTCGCCCCCACATTTAGCTTTATACCCTTTATGGCGCACGCCACCACCAAAGTCCGATGAAAGGTCACGTCGGTACGGTTGCCCGACGGGCGGATCCTCCTAGTGACCAAGTGTAGCCACATCTTAGCATCAGGTGACCAATCCGTGCTAGTAATACCCTTAGCTACTATAATTGCACACATACTTGGTTTATCGAAACCCCATATCCTCTGAAGTCAACACTCTTAATACTAACAAAACATCATAACCACACCGATCATCTACCTTACTCCCAAACCATTATTAGTATCAAAGTATTCTTATCAAATACATGTTCAAACTATGGCTATCTCTCTTTCTATTTAAGCATTTCATGACAAATACGAGTCCCAAACAAGTCTAATAACACTAATTTCAAATTTGATAGTACATTTCCATCGAGATAAAACTATTAAATCACACCCAAAGTCAACTCTACACCACTTCCACATACCATGCTTTAGCTACCATTATAAACCATCACATACCTCATGCCAACACTTAGGGAAATTCTTGGTCACTCAAATTATTCTGTATACTATAAGCTCACAACCTCTATTCACCGTCAAATATCTATGTAACACATCTTAACATTCTACGTAGTCCCATCAATAGAGTAGTACTAACCCAACTCTAAATTCTTAATAACCATGTAGAATTATATCTCACCTTATACATCATTCATAAGTAAACTATCATAATTTGAGCAATCTAACCCCACGTAAACCACTAAATTTTCCATACTTCACTGTTTGTCACCCAAACCAAAACTCAATCTTTATAAAAGTCAATGATAAATTCCTAGTAAGTCTATACCGAACTAGTTCACATCTCACAGTCATGTCTAAAATCATAGGCAAAAATCAATACAACCTTCAACTACACCCCAAAGGTTTATACGAGAGGTCTTATTCCTTCACTTTTCTCAAATTCTTCCCATGGTGAAAAATTCTAAATATTTTGACCCTTCAATATATCAGACTCTTGTTAATTTCTCTACCTCGCTTTAAATTCTATGTGAGTTGTGTCCCGGCATATCCTAAACCTTTCCATACAACCAAGTTACTCACCAAATAGTAGAAAATCACAATCTTAGATACTCGTAGTCGTTATTACTATACAAAATTCGTTTAACCAACAATCCCTATTATATAGTTGCATCTCAATCACAATTCATCACGAACTCTTATTATCATCATGCTCAGTTAGCTCTTGTCATCACCACGAAGTCAATCTTTTCATCAATATGACACCTTAAATCCAGTTATACCAATCAAATTCAAAGGACTAACCCACTTTTATATGCACTTTTTACTAAAATTTTCAATTACCTTCACATAAAATTTTCAATTACCTTCACACAAAATTTTCAATTACCTTCACACAAAATTTTCAATTACCTTCAGTCGACTGACGGTCCATAGTTGACTTCCATCGGTGGCACTTGCAACTTTTGAAAGTATGGAATTTTTCCTTTCTCGAATCTGAGGTGTTACAATATGTTATGTCCAGTGTATGTATTTTGTTCAGCTTAGTATCTATATTGTGCATGCTCAGTACATTCCAAGTACTGACGCATACTCTGCGCTACATCCTTTCAATTTTCATAATGAAGGTTCAGGTGTTCAACATCCAGATCACATATAGATCGGTTCCCAATCCGCACTTCATCAACTTAAGTGGTGAGTCCTCATACTTCAAGGACAATAGACTTGTTTTTCATATTCAGTCTTTCATTTCAGTTTTAGTTTTTCTAGGGTTAGATGGGGGCATGTACCAACAATTCTAGTCAGTAGAGGATTTTTCTGACATAGTATTAAACTCAGCTTTAGTTTTTGAGTGATTGTCCAGTATCAGTAAACTCATAGTACTTTATATATGTTCAGATCAGTATTGGGTATTTCCCATCTTTCAGTTAATTATTGTTTTAAGCTTCCGCATAGTATATCTTTATTCATTTATGTTTGTATGTTTATGATATGCCAGCTTCAGGGTTAGCTTGGGGTCACTCGTGATTCTAGGTCCCGTGTTTACGTCAAGGGGTAGCCTTGGGGCATGACAAACTTGGTATCAGAGCATTAGGTTTAAGAGTCGTAGGATGTTTGAAAATCGTACTAAGTAGAGTCTCTTTCATGGGTGTGAAGTGTACCACATCTAATGAGAGGGAGGCTATGAAGTTTTTTAGGAAAAACTTCACTTTCTTGCCATTATTATCATGCGTGGGTATGATCTCCTTTAAAATTTGTCGTCATGCGTTTCAAATCAAGCCTCCTCGTAGAGCTTACACAAGGAATGATAATGCACACAATGCTAACACAATTCCTCCAGTCCCAGACCATGAGGTTTCGAATGCAGAGTTTCAGAATGCGATCAAATTTTTGGCTCAGAGTATTGCCAATTAGAACAATCAGCAGGCTCCAGTTCCTACTAAAATTAATGGTGGATCAGCTGCAGCCAGGGTTCGAGATTTTATTCTGATGAATCCGCCAGAGTTAGCATCTTACCAGCTTAATGATGTTTCTCACATTTGGTCCACCTAATAGAAGGAAAATAGGGGTACGTATGCAGCTCTTATGACTTGGGAGTGTTTTACTGGAGCTTTTTTGAATAGGTTCTTCCCGAGGGAGTTAAGAGAGGCTACAACTTAGAAGTTTATGAATTTAAAGCAGGGTACCATGTCAGTACAAGAATACGGACTTAAGTTCACCCAGCTCTCCAGGTAAGTTCCGCACATGGTTGCTGATCCAAGGGAACAAATGAGTAAGTTTCTGTTTGGGGTATCCGACTTGGTGAAGACAGAGTGCAAAAATGCTATGATGTTAGGAATATCTTTAGGCTTATGGCTCATGCTCTACAGGTCGAGGGAGATAATCTTAAGGAAATGACTAAAGACAACAAGAAGGCTAGAACAGGGAATTATAAATACTCTCAGCAGAAATCGGATGGTGGAAATCGCTCATAGTTTCAGCAGAGGTCTACATCCCTAGCACATTCATCAGCTTGTGCTCCATCCCCCAGGTTTTGACAGGATCAGAAAGGTAAGGCATTAGGCTCGAAGTCTCAGGGGAGTGCTTCAGATAACAGTACTTTCCTAACTTGTTCAAAGTGTGGTAAGAACCATTCGGGCTAGTGTATTGCAGGCAAGGGATGATGCTTTGGGTGTGGCCAGTCTGGCCATAGGTTGAAGGATTGCCCTTCTGCCAGGTAGGGCAATGAGGTAACACCAATAGGGCTTAGTTTACAACTCCAGCAGCACCAGCAGGTCTGCCAACTTAGCATGGTGCTTCATCAAGTACATATGGCGGTCAACGCCAGAACAAATTGTATGTTCTTCAGGCTCGCCAGGATTAAGAAGATTCTCTTGATGTGGTCACTGGTACATTACAAATCTTTCATTTAGATGTTTATGCCTTGTTAGATCCAGGAGCTACATTGTCCTTTGTAACTCCATATATAGCACTTAACTTCGGTGTAAGTCCATAAACTTTTTCAAAACCCTTATTTGTATCTACTCTAGTTGGTGACCCAGTAATAGCTAGATGGGTATACAGAAATTGTCCTGTCATAGTCTCTCAGAAAGTTACCTCAACAGATTTTCTAGAGTTAGAAATGGTAGATTTTGATATCATTCTAGGCATAATTTGGTTACATTCCTGTTATGCCTCAA
Source organism: Solanum piurae (assembly GCA_029582685.1). Lineage (NCBI taxonomy): Eukaryota > Viridiplantae > Streptophyta > Magnoliopsida > Solanales > Solanaceae > Solanum > Solanum piurae. Next base: position 11,761 of record JAJOOO010015032.1, on the reverse strand, counting down.
TTGATTGTAGAACTAGGATCGTTCAGTTTCAGTTTCCAAACGAGCCAGTCTTAGAATGAAAGGGTAGTAGCTCAGTGCCTATGGGTCGATTCATTTATTACCTTTAAGGCCAGAAAGATGATTTCCAAAGGGTCTATCACCTTGTTCGGGTTAAGGATTCCAACTCCAAAACCCTAACTCTTGAGTTAGTCCTAATAGTAAATGAGTTTCCAGAAGATCTTCCCAGAATTCCTCCCAAAAGGAAAATCGACTTCGAAATAGATCTTCTTCCGGATACCTAGCCTATTTCGATTTCTCCTTACAGAATAGCTCCAGCCGAGCTTAAGGAATTGAAAGAGCAGTTAAAAAACCTTCTAGATAAGGGCTTCATTAGACCTAATATCTCTCCATGGGGTGCTCCAGTATTGTTCGTGAAAAAGAAAGATGGTTCCCTCATAATGTGCATTGAATATCGGCAGTTGAACAAAGTCACAATCAAGAATAAGTATCATATCCCCAGGATTGATGACTTGTTCGACCAACTTCAGGGTGCTAGTTGCTTTTCTAAGATAGACCTCAACTCCGGCTATTATCAGCTCAGAGTCAGAGATAGTGACATTCTGATGATAACTTTTAGAACTCGGTATGGTCATTATGAATTTGTAGTTATGTCTTTTGGACTAACAAATGCTTCTGCAGCTTTCATAGACTTAATGAACAGGGTGTTCAAATAGTATTTGGACTTGTTCGTCACCGTCTTCATTGATGATATCCTCATCTATTTTCGGAGTGAGGAAGAACATGCTACTCATCTGAGAGTTATTCTACAAACTCTCAAGGATCGCTAGTTATTCGCTAAGTTCAGCACATGTGAATTCTGGTTACAGTCTATCGTTTTCCTTGGTCATGTGGTATCCAACGAAGGGATTCGAGTGGATTCTCAGAAAATAGAGGTAGTGAAGCAATGGACCAGACCCACATCTCAACCAGATATCAGAAGTTCTTAGGTTTGGCTGGGTATTACCGAAGATTTATTAAAGGATTATCATCCATAGTCTCCCCATTGACGTAGTTGACTCAGAAAAAGGTTAAGTTTAAGTGGTTAGATGAGTGTGAGAAAAGCTTCTCAGAACTGAAAACTAGGTTGACTACAACTCCGGTCTTGACTTTACCAGATGATTCAGACGGTTATGTAATCTATTGTGATGCATCCAGGGTCAACCTAGGTTGTGTATTGATGTAGAGATGTAAGGTCATAACTTATTCTTTTAGACATCTTAAGGTTTATGAGAAGAACTACCCGACTCATGACCTCGAGCTTGCAGCCGTAGTATTTTCCCTAAAGATTTGGAGACACTACTTTTATGGTGTCCATGTTGATGTATTCACAGATCATAAGAGCCTTCAATATGTGTTCACCCAAAAAGAGTTGAATCTTCGTCAGAGGAGATGGCTTGAATTCCTCAAAGACTATGATATAAATGTGCTTTATCATCCCGGTAAGGCCAATGTAGTAGCTGATGCTCTTAGCAGATTATCTATAGGTAGTGTAGCACATGTTGAAGAAGAAAGGAAAGAATTAACAAAAGATGTTCACCGCCTTACTCGCTTAGGTTTTGGTCTTATGGACATGTCACATGGTGGAGTGATCGTTCAGAATAGATCTGAATCTTCATTGGTAGCAGAGGTTAAGGAAAAATAGGGTAATGACCCTATATTACTTCAGTTGAAGGATGCAGCTCATCAGCAGAAGGTTTAGGTTTTCTCCAAAGGAGGAGATGGTATACTTCGTTACCAGGGTCACTTATGTGTTCCTAATGTGGTGAGTTGAGACATTATATCCTTACAGAAGCTCATAACTCCAGGTACTCCATTCATCCAGGTATCACTAAGATGTACCGTGATCTACAGGAAGTCTTTTGGTGGAATGGCATGAAGAGGGAAATAGCAGACTTTGTGGCTAAGTGTTCTAATTATCAATAAATTAAGGTAGAACATCAGAAACTAGAAGGGATGACTCAAGAGATTAACATTCCTACATGAAAGTGGGAAGTGATAAATATAGACTTCATTACAGATTTACCTCGTACTCGCAGACACCATGACTCCATTTGGGTAATAATGGACAAAGGGACTAAGTTCGCTCACTTCTTGGCTGTCAAGACTACAGATTCAATGGAGGATTACGTTGAACTCTACATTAATGAGATAGTCAGGTTGAATGAGATTCCCTTGTTTATCTATTATCTCAGATAGAGGTCCACAATTTACCTCTCATTTCGGGAAATTGTTTCAGAAAGGTCTTGGTACTCAGGTAAATCTCAGCACAACATTTCATCCATAGACGAATGGTCAGGTAAAGCGTACCATTCAGACCTTAAAGGACATGTTGAGGGCTTGCGTGATCGATTTCAAGGGGAGTTGGGATGATCACCTACCTCTCATAGAGTTTGCCTATAATAACAGCTTTCATTCCAGTATTCAGATGTCCCCTTATGAGGCATTATATGGGTGTAGATGCATATCTCCAGTTGGTTGGTTTCAAGTAGGTGAAACAGCATTGATTGGGCTAGATTCGATTCATGAAGCTATGGAAAAATTTCAGCTCATCAGAGATAGACTTAAGACAGCCCAGAGTCGTTAGAAGTCCTATGTAGATGTAATGAGAAGGGGCTTAGAGTTTGAAATCGATGATTGGGTTTTCATGTAGGTGTCACCTATGAAGGGAGTGATGAGATTTGTCAAGAAAGGGAAGCTCATTCCTAAATATGTAGGTCCATACAGAATCTTGAAAAGGGTTGGTAATGTGGCTTATGAGTTAGAGTTGCCAGCAGAACTAGTAGCGGTACATCCAGTCTTTCACATTTCCTTATTAAAAAAATGTGTGGGTGATCCAACATTCATAGTATCATTAGATAGTGTGGCTATGAAAGATAGTCTCACTTATGAAGAGGTGCCAGTTGAAATTCTTGATCGCCAGGTTCGTAGGTTGAGAAACAAAGAAGTCGCTTCAGTGAAGGTTTTGTGGAGGAGTCAGTCTGTAGAGGGAGCTACTTGGGAAGCAGAAGCAGCCATGAAGACCAAGTATCCTTATATCTTTCCTTCCGATCCCGTTTCAACTTGAGGTAATAGTTCCTCTCTAGTCCCTTAGATTATTCTTGCATAAATTCAGTCTTAGTAACATGTTCCCTCAGTTGTTCTTGCATTTTTAACATAATTGCATGTTCTTGGAACTCAGTTCAGTCAGATATAAGTTTCTTGTACTTAGTGGTAGGGATTGTAGCTCTTTCCCTCCATACTCAACTAGTTTAGGTTTCATTTGAGGATAAATGTTCCCAAGGGGGAGATATTGTAACGACTCAGAAATCAGACCTCGAACTTTGTAGCAGAAAACAACAGAAAATGGGTGAACCACGATAGGGTTCACGGACCGTGAAAGGAACCACGGTACGTCAACCTGCCCGTGGTTCACACTCAACCCAAAAGTGGAGGACCACGGAGCCTTTCATGGCTGTAGACCACCACATGAGTCGTGGGAGGGCTCGTAGAGGCCAGTCATGACACATTAGACCACGAAGCCCACCACAAGTCGTGGTCCCTTTGATGGGTTCGTCACCTAGAAACAGTAGACACCTAGCCCTCAAGAAGAACCACGACGACCTTCATGGTCCGTGAAGTGGACCATAGATGGGGCTTACCAGACCTGGAGGTAGGGAAGGGCCATGACCACGACACAGTCAATGGGACGTGGTCCTATTGATGGTCCGTCGTTGCGTCCGTGGTCGGCCCTCGTCATATTTTAAGTGAGGTCATTTTGGTTTTTTTCCCTATGCGTTAGACATTTAAACTACACAGTTATACACCTAAACTACGTCATTTTGGTTAATTTTAGCCTAATATTCTAGTCAGATATTACCCAAATCTTTTATTCACCAAAATTCACCAAGCTTAGAACCAAAAAGGAGAAAAGAGGCTATTGCTTCATCAAGAACACGCAATAGGTTTCCTTCAGTTCCAGCCCCGAAATTGAAAGATTTCTCCGTGAATTTCATCACCAAGTATGTGGGATTTCACTAGTGGGTACCTTTCATCCACTAGGTCCCTAGAATTCAGTCAGATTCTTGATTCTCTATATTTTTTTAGACCTAGGGTTTCTAAAACCTTGGAGAATTGTTGTGATTTAGCTGTTATAGTGCTCTTAATCAGATTATCATGTTTTCGTGATATTGTTGCTTAGTTCCTTGCATGAAATTCAAAACCCTAGTTGTGTAGGTTCTCTTAGTTCATGAATTACACTTGCTATGTCAGTTAAACAGATAAATATGCTCCAGTTCGAATGTTACATTGTCAGTTCCTAAATGTTGCATTCTCAGATTTACATGTCAGAAAATTGAGCTATACAATATTTTAGTTATGTTGTGTACTACACATTTCTAGTTGGGAGTAGACTTAGTACCGAGTGGACTAGGGTTCAACGTACCCTCATAATCCTAGAACTATGTGCCCCCGTAGGTTTATAAGTCCCCCATGTGGGCATCAAATTTAGTGATCACGCCAGTCATGCCCTTATACCCTTGACAAGGTATATTGGGTCCTCTCGATTGGGTGTGTATATTGGACTCCACTTTCAGCTCACGTGGTTTTATGTCGGTTAATAGTAGCTCCCACAGTCAGAATCTAATGCATTTGACCAGGTTTTCAGTTATACTTCAGCATTCAGTCTCAGTATGTCATGTTCATGATTAGTACTTGGTCATTGCATTTAGCTCAGTCTTCAGTATATTTCAACATTTACATTCAGTTCAGATTATATCATTGTTCAGTATTCTTTGTCCAGTTTATGTATTTTGTTCAGCTTAGTATCTATTTCGTACATTCCAAGTACTGACGCATGCTCTGCGCTACATCCTTTCATGATGTAGGTTCAGGTGTTCATCATCCAGATTAGGGGTGTACAAGTCAAACCGTAAAGTCAAACCGAACCGATGCACCAAATCAAACCGGAAAAAAAAAACGATTTGTGGTTTGGTTTGGTTGGTTTGGTGGTTGAAAAAAAAACCGACCACTCTTAGTTTGGTTTGGTATTAAACGAAAAAAAGTCAAACCGAACCCACACCAAATTGTCATAATATATATATATATATATATATATATATATATAATTTCATTTTATTTGTACATAAAAAATATTATTTATAATCTAATTTGTTAATATATTTTTAGTTAGTTTATAAATTTCAATGTTTATATATTTTATTTTAAATTTGGGCTTGGAAAATTTGTAAATATTTTATTTTGTAATAAGATCCGAAGTTACAATTATATTGTTATAGTTTTTCAAATACGAAGTTAACAATTTACTTTGTAAATATTTCATTTTGTATTCAGTTTGACTGTATCCTTTAATCTTATTAATTTAACATAATGAACGTTGATTTCAAAAAAAAAAAATTGTACTCATGTGAATTTTATTGATTTTACGAAAATTTCTATTCATTTAACATTTCTTAAGTTTAGCTTATCACACAGGTAAGTGAAAATATATTTGATCTCTTTTTCACACACCGTATAATTATAAAAAATCAAAAAAACTGAAAGAACCGACTAAAACCAAACCCAAAAAACCAATTTTGCGTGGTTTGATTTGGTTTTTAGATTTAATAAACAGACATAATTGGTTTAGATTTTTTTTAATGAAAAACCAAACCAAACCGACCTATGTACACCCCTAATCCAGATCACGCATAGATCGGTTCCCAATCCGCACTTTAACAACTTCAGTGGTGAGTTCTCATACTTAGAGGACAATAGACATGTTTTTCGTATTCAGTCTTTCATTTCAGTTTCAGTTTTGCTAGGGTTAGCTGGGGGCATGTCCCATTAATTCTAGTCAGTAGAGGTTTTTTCAGATATAGTATTAGACTCAGCTTTAGTTTTAGAGTGATTGTTCAGTATCACTAAACTCATAGTACTTTATGTACAACTCGGTATTGGGTATTCCCCATATTTCAGTTAATTATTGTATTAAGCTTCTGCATAGTATATCTTTATTTAGTTATTTTAGTATGCTTATGATATGCCAGCTTCAGGTTAGCTTGGGATCACTCGTGATTCTAGGTTCCGTGTTTACGTCAAGGGGGTAGCCTCGGGGGTGACAAGTACGCTAAAAAATGGACCAAAATACCCTCAAAAGAAAGTCTCTGACCATAAGTTGACATGTCGACGGGGAGTTGCTAAACTCCCACTTATAACATAAGAAAAAAAATTGTGCTTGTGTCTGATTGAAATTCTAAAATTTGGTATTAATTCTATTTTATAATTACAGTAATGTTGGGTAATAATGTTGAGGAAATAATCATTTAATGAGAGAAATTCCTACTAGGAGTGTTTATCTAAAAAAGAACATTATGATTCAAATCGAATATATATATATATATATATATATATATATATATATATATATATAAAACAGACAAATAATGATTAACATGCTTTAGATTTACTTAAGTAAGTTGAATCAAGACTAGATTCTTATATTCCAACAATTAATCTTGGAGCTTGGACTTAAAAATAGAAATAAATATATTAGGTTTTTTGTGCTAACACAAATTATAGTAGTATATATAGATGCACAAAATAGATCTAGTTCAATACAAATAATTATCATGGAGGCGCCTTTAGAAGCTGTTAGGGATAGAAAGACAGGCGACCTGTTGTTCTACAAAAAATCTCTTCCCCCTTTTAAGACCGATCCTCTTCGAATTGATTCACAAAAAAATAGTTCTGTTGATGTGGTTCCATCAAAGAATGAGGCAGTGACATCTAATAATTTCAAAAATGCGGCGGCTGCTCAACAAGTGATGTTGAATTTTGGAGACAACTATAGATACATAGAAAATTATCGACGTTTGGAGGACAATGTTCCTTCTGCCAATCGTCGAAACACAGAACGATCTAAGAGATTAGGCGAACTGGCAATTTCAACCGCCACACCAGAAATTCTTGAAGATATAAGAACTTTAAGTAAAGATGTCTACAAGTTGTCTTCCACAGAAGACATGCTGAATCAGTTTGACCAAGAAAATCTTTTCTGATTAGATCAAAATAGCCAGGTTCTACCATTTTTTTATTTTAATGTGAATTTACTTTAATATTTTAATATGCATACATATGTTTCTTATATAGTCAGATCTCGACTTGTTTGGATTTGAGCATTGTTAGATGCATATTTACATAATTCAAGCAACGAAAATAATGATTTTAAACCCACAAAATTCAATTTTAGTATCACATTCTTGTTAGTATCACTAATTAGTTGTTTTTATTTTGAATTTAGTTCTGAATGTACCGTGCTTTGCGACTGATAACGAATTTGGACATCATTTTATTTTTTATGAAAAAACAATTTTCCATGAAAATACCATCATTGACTGTTGCATTTGAGATTGATATTGTGAAACTGATATATTGGGAATGAATTGGTAAATTGTTATTCTTTATGTATGTGTGAGTTACTATGTTACTTGTGTATGTCTCACTTATTGTAATAGCCGCGTGATCCTATCAGTACACCATTATTTTTATACTAATACTGCACTTGCTCTTTCTTTGTTGAGTATAGGGCATCTTCAGGCGGCTGTTGAGAGACCTCAGCTAGGAGATCACTGATTTGTCGAGTTCAAGGGTGAGCCAGTTCTTTCAGGCTACCATGAATTCATCTAGGATCTTAGTCCATTTTCTTCGGACTTAGACCTTTCAGACTCTTACTTTATGTTTAGTTATTTTGGGGTTGAATCCCCTTATCTTAGAACATTTAGTTCAAAGTTTTAGTACAATGACTTTCAGGTTCTGGGAGTTGAATTTTCGCTTGTTTATGTTTGTGTTTGGTAACTTACTGAGTTTATGGAAACTCAGCTTTCTCTAAATGACTATCTTTTGGTTAGTATTGTTTAGTTGGGTTGTAGTAATAGTTTTCCCACCGGAGGATTAGTGTGGGTGCCAATCACGGCGGTTTGGGTCGTGACACTCTTACTATCCTAGGTCTAATAATCATGACCCATAGACCTTATTTCCAGCCATCCTACCTCATTTTGCTGCCAATTCTACCATTAAATATTCAACCCTATTTTCACTATAAAGTTTTTCCAAACCTACTATTGTGTCATCCCAAGGTTTTCCAAGCCTACCTTGTATGCCAAACGCCACACATACCTTACTCTAAGGTTACACATCACTTTAACACACACGCACGCGCGCTCGCTCGCACACACATAGTCCCAACAAATAAACTATGCACAAGACCGTCGGTCGCCAACCTGACCTAGAAACCATATTAGACATGTCTAAACGATCGTCACCATAATTCACATCTTATTTCAACTCACCTTTAAAGTAATCCGGTTCACTCAAGGGTCCTTAAGATATCTACGACAATATTTAACATTCCAAATCGGTCTACACATGAACCATTCTTGCATTAAACACAACAACTTGGCCACTTATGGATAACAATGATAGATACATCACAATAAAATAATCTGGTTCACTCATGGAATAAACAAACAAATAACAACATGTACAAATTGTGCTACCCGAGCGAACCGACAATAGAACCTATACCAGGTGTGGTATCTAAGACAACCATAGATATTTCATAGCAGACATGTACTCGAGTCAATTGATAATATGTACAAGGCGTGGTGCATGATCTAATCAAGAGATATCTTATATTAGGAATGGTGTCTGATCAAACCGATGAATCACATATATCACACAATTACAATCACAATGAATACCATCACACTAGTAAACCACAAGCAATTAAGAAAAATCATTGCATGAGAATAACAATAAAATATCATTCATATTTATTCCTTTATTTCCTTAACATGTACTACATATAGTACACTTAATCCTTATGGTACCGTCAATTCACCTCAATAAGAATTTTCAAAGCTTTACAATTATGAACTAGTCAGCCATAGCTAGTCATTGGATAATACTTTCTTACATAGTACATTTCCGCCCTATTAGAAATAATCAACACTCTTGAATCATCCAGACTCCGTGTCCAAAGGCCTAGGTATGAAATCTATCGTTAATCTACAAGAATACTATGAATTAAAGGCATATTTAGGTTCTAACTACTCAGTAAACCCTAGATCAGATCATGAACTTTTACTCCTTTTGTGCAATTTTAGCTTGTTCTTGATCTAAAATAATAACAGAAGTACAAACTAAATCTCAATTAGCCTAAACATTCTCAGATTATAACTTAATCACAAACTCCAAGTCAACCTCATTATTTTCCCACCCAATCTAGGACTTTCCCACCATTAATTCACCTAGACCTACTAATCTTATGGTTACACTAGTGAATTATGGTAAATAAATCAAAAACAAATATTTTTATAAAGAAGCCACGGTCTTACACCCCAAAATCCTCATAAATTCGAATTCCCCCCACCTTAGAATGAACCCAAGCCCTCCTCTAGGACCACAATTACTGCTTCTAAGGCCAATAAATCAAAGTACTGAATCAGAGAATGCATTAATTAGCTTTATGAAGGTTCCTGATGAAAAATATTTGAAAATCTCCCCAAGACGCCCTTGCTTTTCCCCAAAATGTTCTTGAATGATTATAAAGGGTTTTGGGGGAGTGCTATGCATTTACAACGATTAGATCTGCTATAGTGGTCCAATCCCTTTATAGTGGACCATAGCGGGGCCCATAGCAGGAATTAAATTTTGGTTGTCATTGCAATGTGTCACCCGCTATAGCGGCTTGCACGGGATAGAACCTCGAAAATACTCTCAAATTAGTCTATTTCGCAAAATCTTGACGTTCCTAACCAATCCCTTCACGTCAAGTTTGATGTCAGGAGTTATATATAATTGAATTTACTTCTGAAAAGTCCTACGAACTCCTTAACGTCTTAGGGAAAGGAAAGTAAACTCTACTTAGCACTTCACCCAATTATTTTCTCGAATTTCCCTAGACCTCATCTTACTAAGATTTCATCCGAGTCTAGCATAACCTGAAATTTTCAATTCTTCGACTCAGAAATTTTTTCACACGATTTCTTCTGCAAATAGTTCGTTCTTAACGATTGGAATGATCATTATATGTTATTCTTGCAATTGAAGTTAATTTAGTGTTTAATATCAAGATTTTTATCAGTCTTACCAAGTCTTGTTAGGTTGAAATCATTAAATTTCTCCAAGTTTTATTGCAATAAAAAATATGAGGTTAAAAATAAAGATGATATTCAATAGAAAATTGCACAAATAATTTGAAAATATGTGACATTGCGAAGAAGTCTCTTTATTTATACAGGTTATGCTTCAATTATATGAAAAATTATTTATATTTTAGAAATATTAAGTGACCATGACATGATATTTTTGCACGTATATAAAGGTGGTAATGGATTAGTTTCAGTCACTCATTTAGTGAGATGAGAATTGCTCTCATTTTGTGTTTTCTATGCCACCACAATGGCATGGCAAAAAAGAACTTATTTTGGACAGAAAGAAGTGAGTTTTTTTTTAATTATTCAATGAACGAAAGTGATACTACTGTTAAATTTAATTTGTATCAAACTTGAATTTGATGTTGACGATTGAGTTTACTTGAAAATCTCACTCATGAAGGGGTTGATGAGGTTCATAAATAAAAGGAAGCTTAGTCCCTAATATGTGGGTCCATATCAGATTTTAAGGTGTATTCCAACATTTTTCTTAGTGCTACTTTTGTTTAACAAGATAAACGCTTCAAAGTTACAAAAAAGTTAAATATTGATCACACCCAACTTAACAATACATCTTAGAATATAGTTGTTTGAATCTTCTTGTAGACTAGTTGTCCAGATACAAACTAGGTTATTTTCACTAATTACGTATGTTGGCGATGGCACAAAAATCCGCATACAAAAAGTTACGAATATTTTCTAATGTGTCTGATCTTAATTTTTTATTTACCCGTGATAATTTTTAAAATAACCTTAACTTGGAAAAAATGGTTGGGGACAATTTATGTTGTCTGTTAGGCTTAAGGTCTAATGTTTGCCTATAAGGTAGACCTTGTGGTCAATTGAATAAGTTCATTATCTTTAAATATTATGAACGTCTTTCCTATGATCGAAAGTTAGAACTTATGCCTAATGAAAAACATTTCAAAATTCTAACTTGGGATAGTTTCAAATATATACAATAAAGTAATTAGTTTACGATAAATATAGTCATATCTAAATTGTATATAATAGCAAACTATTAATTCAAAATAAATGTTATAAATATAGTTTGATTTAATTGTACCTCATAGCAAACTGTTGTTATTTCACCTCTCTCCTGGTGAATCTCGCTCGCCACTCTCGTTCTCTCCCTCGCCTCTCTCGTTTTTTACACAAACGCAAGTGTATAAAGTGTGTTTGTGCTTGTATAAAGCGAGAGAAAATTGTATATATACATATATTTTCGTTCCCCTCTCTCCCGTCTCCCAGATCTCGCTCGCCACTCTCCCAGATCTCGCTCTCTCACTCGCCTCTCTCACTTTATACAAAAAATGCAAACTGTATAAAATGCGTTTGTGTCTGTATAAAGCGAGAGAAAGTTGTATATATACATATATTTTTGTTCCCCTCTCTCCCCTCTCTCAGATCTCGCTCGCCACTCTCCCAGATCTCGCTCTCTCACTCGCCTCTCTCACTTTATACAAAAACGCAAATGTATAAAATGCGTGAAAATTGTATATATACATATATTTTCGTTCCCCTCTCTCCCC
>JAJOOO010015031.1:0-18854 GCA_029582685.1 Solanum piurae | reverse complement strand
CCAGAAACATTAGAAGGATTTAATTGTGTTTGGACCATATTAGAGCCCTCTACTCCTACATTTTCAGGAAGGGTGGTACCATTTTTTTTAGCTTCGGCTACAACTTTAGCATGCAAAAATTCATTTTTACAACATGACATTAAATGATTACTCAAATGTCCCGTCCCATCATGTTTTCCTACAGTTTTATGATTCATCCTATGTTTACATTTATTACAAATAGTTTGTGTTTTATCTTCATTCTGAGTCATAAATTGCCACACAACTGATTTTTTAGCGCGTTCTACCTTAGTCCTAGGATGCACGAGGGGAACGGGAGCAGGACAACGAAAGGGAGCGGGTGCCAGGGAAGAGGTATTGGGAGTGGGACTAGTAGCCGACGGTGGCTCAGTTTCATCATCATCATATTCATCAACATTATTATCAAAACTATCAATATAATCATTAACATCATCATGTTCATCATCTTCAGGTAATTCCTCATTAAAATTACCAAACCTTCTTTGTAAATGTTCATGATAAGGATCTAATCCACTATTACTATCAATATTAAAAACAGTTTCATCAACATGCGTATAATCATCCGTATTTATTCTTAATTGAGAAGTTTTTTTAGTTTTAGATTGAGAAGTACTATCGGTTTTTTTATTTTTCTTAGATTTTGAGCTCCATAAATTAGTGATCGAATCAACTATGGTTGTTTTACCCTTGTCAACATTGTTTTTACCGGAATTCATATTCAAATATAAAAAAGTGAGTAAATTATATATAATACGAAAATGTAATGCAAAGTTTTAAACAAATAACTAAATAAGTAGAGACTAGAGACTAATAACTCACAAAATAAATAATTAAATGCACACAAATAAATAACTAAATGAAGAGTGAGTTGGAACGAATGTACCAAACGTCTACTTAAAAAAGTAGACGTGTATGACCGGAAGCCGAAAATTGAAAGTTGAATTTTGAAGCTCCAATTTCCAAAGATTAAATTCGTAATTTAAACAAGAATAAGAGATTAGAGAGTAGAGAGTAGAGACTAGAGAGAGTAGAAGATATTTTTGTGAGTGAAAAGAATGAAAGATTGGTATTTATAGTTAAAAAAAAGGATGAAAATGTAGTTTTTAGAAGGTTGGGGTATTAAAAAAGGTTTGGGGGGTAGGGAGGTGTAATGGGAGTTATGGGGGTGAAAGAGCCGTTGGTGGGTTCCAAAAACCGTTGCCCAACGGCTATATAAATTAATTAAATTTAAGATTAAAAAAAAAAAAAAAAACTAACGAACCGGACTAGAACCGGGACTAACCGGACCAGAACAAACTGGTAAATCCCGATTTCCGTCTCGTTCCCCCTCCCGGACCCGCTGAAGTCCGGATCTAACCGGTACAAACCGGAACAGAGACAGAATCGGTAACGGACTGGAACCGGAACCGGCACATCCCGGTTCCGTTGCCAGCCATAGGCTAAGATGTCTTTTGATTTGAGATAAGAAAAATGGATGATTAAACCCCGACCATTGATTAGATTTGAATGAGCGGTTATGATTATATCTTGAAATTGGTAGAGAGATGGACGGATGAGATTAAAAGATGGGGTCTTGAAATTTGATTGGAAATGGCTAGAATTGGGAAGGCCAAAATTGAAAGAAATTGGAACAAAATAGGCTGAATTTTAAATGGTTTGGAGAAAAAATTTAGAAATTGCTATCCAATTGATAAAATACTATGCAAATTAAACACACTTGAATTTTAAAATATTTGAGTAAAATAAGTATTTCGAGTTTAACTATCAATAAATATAATAACAATAATTTTTATAAAGCATGCATATATAAATTTTTGACAAAATCGATTAAAATTTTAAACTAGAAATATATTTTAAAACTACGTATTTAATCGAATAGCAATTCCAAAAGGGTTATAGGTCGGTCAAAATTGGGTGTCAACAATGCATGCTCATTACATTCAAAGTATTGACGCATACTTTTGTACTACATCATTGTATGATGTAGGTTCAGACACTCGCATCCAGATCACACTTAGTTCGACTTCCAATCCATACTCAACAACTTCAGTGGTGAGTTCTCATAGTTCGAGGACATTTCTTTATGCTTTTGGTTTAGTTAACTCATTATCAGTTTTCAGTATATTTAGAGTTAGCTGGGGACTTGTCCCAGCAGCTCATTAGTATTAGAGGCTTTCATACATTGAGTCGGTATTCCGTTGTTTTGGGTTGTTCCCCAATAATATTCAGTTATATTCTCACTTAAAATTCTTTTAGTTTTGATTCACTTTACAGTTATGCTTCCGCTTATTTAGTTGTATTTTCAGTATGCTTGTGATATGTCAGACTCAGGGTTAGCTTGGGGTCACTTGTGATCTTAGATCCCATGTTGCATCTATGGTAGCCTCATGGAGTTAAAAACTTGGTATCAGAGCATCAGGTTCAAAAGTCCTAGGTGTTTGAAAGCCGCACTAAGTAGAGTCTCTTTCATGAGTGTAAAGCACGCCACACCTATGAGGGGGAGGCTACGAAGTGTTCTAAGAAAAAACTTCACTTATTTTCCTATCCTTATCGTGCGTGAAGTGTGATTCAACTTCTCCTTTCTAATCTGTCGTTATGCGTTTCAGATCATGCCTCCTGCCAGAGCTAACACACATAGTGCTAACACAGTTCTTCCAGTTTCGAACCATGAGGTTACGAATGTAGAGTTCAATAATGCGATCCTGCTGTTGGCTCGGACCATAGCCAACCAGACCAATCAGCAGGCCCTAGTTCATGCAAACCCCACTGGTGGATCAACTGCAGCCAAAGTTAGAGACTTTGTTCGTATGAATCCACCAGAGTTTCTAGGGTCGAAGGTTGGTGAGGATCCATAGAACGTCATTGATGAGGTCAAGAAGATTCTTGAGGTAATGCAAGTGACTGGTAATGATAGTCTTGAGCTATCATCCTATCAACCTAAGGATGTAGCTCATATCTGGTTCATGGAGTGGAAAGACAACAACGGTGCAGATGCAATTCTTGTGACTATTTTACTGGAGTTGGCTAAGGCCCAAAAGTTTATGAACTTGAGGCAGGGTTCGATGTTAGTCCAAGAATACGGGCTAAAGTTCACTCATCTCTCCAGGTATGCTCCATATATGGTGGCCGATCTGAGGCACAAACGAGCAAGTTCTTGTTTGGATTATCCAATCTGGTAAAAACCAAGTACACAAATGCTATTCTATTAAGGGGATATGGATATCTATAGACTAATGGATCATGCTCAGAATATGGAGGGATATAACCTCAAGGAAATGGCTAAGGACAATAAGAAGGCTAGAATGGGCAACTATGAATACTCTCAGCAGAGGTCGGGTGGTGGAAATTTCTCACATTTTCATTAGAGGTCTGTAGCCCTAACACCTCATCATCTAGCGCTCCATCCCCAGGTTTTGACATGATCAGAAAGGGAGTGCATCAAGCTTTAAGTCTCAGGGAAGTGCTACAGGTAACCAGACTTTACAATTTTGTCCAAAGTGTGGTAAAAACCATCTGTGCATGTATCTTGCTGGCAGAGAGGGGTGTTTTTGGGTGCGATCAATCAGGTCTGCATCGAATGACCTTGCCCTGTTAGCAAGAAAAGAAGGACTTGCTATTGATTGAATCAGGAAGAAGATAACCTCGAGCGGACCTTAGTAGGCCTTGTCCTTCTGATAGTCAAGGACAGAGAGGTACACTACTAAAAAACTGCTAAAAATTGACGGACAGAAAAGCGACGGATGGCGTCGCTCCAAAAAGCGACGCCATTTACCACACTGTCCGTTGCTTTTCATTAAATATGTTGGTAGACTATTTATAAAAAAGCGACAGACATAGAGACGTTGTCTGTCGCTTTTCATTAAATATCTAATAGATACAGATGTGATTTCCCCCATTTCTCATTTCCCATTTCACATTTTCTCCTCCTTCTCTCCACTCCGATCCTCACCGCGCCGCCGCCGTCCTTCCGTTCGTTGCTGCTGCCGGTTGGAGTCATCAGGAGCTGCCACCGCGAGCCTTCACCTGCAGGAGCTTCCACCTCGAGCCTTCACCTGCAGGAGCTTCCACCTCCTCCTTCCCCTCTCTCTTCATTCTCTCCTTCTCCTTTAAGGTTAGGGTTTAATTTATCAAAAAAAATAATCAATTTTGTTATTAGTTTGATTGTAATTAGTTTATTTGATTTTGTTAGTTATTTAATTGTTATTAGTTTATTGATTTTGTTGTTTATTCATTGTTAGTTTGAATTAGGGATTATTAGTTAGTGAGTGTATTGAAATTTTTAATGTTAGGGTTAGTTTGAATTAGGGTATCCTAGGATTTGTTTGAATTTGGGTATTTTTTGAGTTAATTAGTTTGATTTTGAGATTTTAAAACTAGTTTGAATTAGGGGTTTTAGGGAGTTGTTTGAATTTAGATATTATTTGAGTTAGTTTGATTTTCGGATTTTAGGACTTGCTAGTTTGAATTTGGAATTTTAGCACTAGTTTGATTTTGGGATTTTAGGACTAGTTTGAATTTGGGATTTTAACACTAGTTTGATTTTGAGATTTTAGGACTAGTTTGAATTTGTGATTTTGAGACTAGTTTGAATTTGGAATTTAGAACTAGTTTGAATTATATTTGAGATTTTAGGATTAATAGTTTATGGATTTTAATTAGCACTAGTTTGATTTTGGGATTCTAGGACTAGTTTGAATTTGTGATTTTAAGACTAGTTTGAATTTGGAATTTAGGACTAGTTTGAATTATATTTGAGATTATTTTAGGATTAATAGTTTGAATTTGAGATTTTAATTAGCACTAGTTTGATTTGGGATTTTAGGACTAGTTTGAATTTGAGATTTTAATTAGCACTAGTTTGAAATTAATTAGGAATATGAACTTTAAATCTTGTTGATCTTAATTAATTAGAACTTAATTTTTAACTTTATTAGAACTTGGATTTTATTTGAACTTAATTAGAATTTTGAAGCACTTGAAATCTTATTGACCTTAATTAATTTGAACTTAAATAATTAATTAGAACTTTATTGAACTTAATTAATTTATAATAACTTGAAAAGTTAATTATGAATATAAACAATTTTGAACTTAACTAGAACTTGAACTTAATTAATTAGTATTAATTAATTAATTAAGTTTTAACTTTGTAGATCTTGAAATGTAGTATTTATATTAACAATATAAATTAGTTTAATGTAGTAAAATTATTATTAAATTTATTAATATAATTGAATATTTATATATTTGTAGATGGATCATCGTTTGTGGATGTATAATATGCATTATGAAACTGGTGCTGGTTTGAAACCTGAGTTTATTGACGGTGTTAGAAATTTTATTGAACATACAATGACACTTGATATTTTCAAGAATAATGGATTGGTTAGGTGTCCTTGTAGTGCATGTAGGTGTTTAAATTTTTTTGAACCATATACAATCATGGTTCATTTGTACCGTAATAGATTTAAGCCTAGATATTTTGTATGGATTGATCATGGAGAAAAAGATGGATTGAATGGTATGTTCTATAGTTCGATGCATGTGGTTGAATATAATATGCTTGCACCACATGGTCAAATTAGGTTTGAACACGATAGGGTTGAACATGATAGGGTTCATGAAATGATTAATGATGCTTTCGGGGTTCAAGGTGGGAGGGAACCCGAACAATATTTTGATGAAGCTCCTAATGAAGAAACAAGACGCTTCTATGATCAGTTAGAAGAGACTAGTCGTCCACTATGTGAAGGGAGTCCGCATTCTGCCTTGTAAGTTGCAGTTAGATTAATGAATATTAAATTAGATTGGAATGTTCCTAATGCGGCTATGGACTCAATGGTTGACCTTTTGGGATAACTAGTTAATCCAGAGTTTAACATACCTAAGAACTTCTATTAGGCAAAGCGTTTGATTTCCAAGTTAGGATTGACGTATGATATAATTCATTGTTTTGTTAATGGCTGCATGTTGTCTTACAAGAATGATAGTGAATTAGAAAATTGTAAGTTTTGTGGACATGCTCGTTATAAGAGGACTCTGGCCGAAAAGATGGTCCCAGTTAAGGTGATGCCGGTACTTCCTCTTCTTCACAGTCACTGCCTCCACGGCGCTATGAGGACCTACCTTTACAGGCTATTCGTCGAGCACGACCCTTATTGGCTGGCCGTACAACATCTCACTCTCCATCTCCCACAAGTACATCTCATCAGCTATCTGCCATTATGCTTAGATATTTTAGTAGTAAGCAGTCATATGTTGTGTCCGGTACACCTCCATTGACTCAACATTATGTGCATCCTGGTGTATCACCTACACCTACACCTACACCTACACCAGATGAGACACCTGCTCTAGCACCGAGACAAAGGAACAAGATTGGCAGAGTCATGATTGAGCCACATGAGTCATTGTAAGTTTGTTTTGTTACCTATTTGTTACTTTATTTACTTATTTGAGCATCTTTAATATATTATTCATGAACTAACATGTTTATTATGTGTTTTGCAGGTGGTATCCTGCAAAGGATGCTGCCAGACTACGTGAGAAGGCTTTTTACACAGGCTTATAGGGCTGGGCATTCGGTCGGTTCAGTTCGGTTAGTAAATTTTGGTTTGGTTTTTCGGTTTGTCAAAATAGGAAACCAAACCAAATTGAAATAAATTTGGTTTGGTTTGGTTATTACAATTTCGATTCAGTTTATTTCGGTTTAACCAAATTTAATTAATGCGACCTGTGGGCTGTGGCATCTGGATAATTTTCTGCTAGCTTGATTATAAACTGATCAAAATTTGACTTTCTTAGCCTTAATCTGTTTCACCAAGTCTCAACTTTCAACCATTCAAGTTGTTTCTTGGCAGTTAAACAAATTGGAGAGCAAGATAACCTTCTTTCATGACATGGATAATGTGGTTATGACATATAAGGGTCAAAACAGAGGCTTCTCCTTGAGCATAGTCAAATACTTAAATCAAGATCTATAGAGTATAACTTATCTTGCTAATACAACAGTCAGCAATCAACACCCAGACTTCTAAATGCAATGAGCTCTGAGAGGATACCATATTCAAGAGTCAAGACCCATAAATCAACAAGTGCAGGACAATGGTCACCCTTCTTTATAAGCACGTCACAACTGACAAGTCACAAACCTTTTACTTGAAACTTACCATATCATGCACTAAAATATTCAAACAAGAAAGATAATTCTTGTCCAGCAGGCAACAACATTAACAAACTAGTCGAGAATAAGAATAAAAAGACTATCAAGAGTCAAGCCAACAACACTAGAAAATTCAACAAATTTGTGCCCAGCCCTAAAATAGAGTTAGTTACAAACTAAAGTGAAAAGTCCAGCTGCCAGTAGGCAGCATTGCAATTTGCAGCAAGCCAGCAACCAAAACTTTAAAAAACCAACAAAACATTGTTGCAACTTGCAACCTCCAGTGCAATAGCTCCCAATTTCCAATAGATAGCAATCAATAAAATAACAAAACATTGATGTGCCTATGAGAAAATAGAACTCTTTAGACAAATGATCTACATTTCATAATAAAATATATAAAACTATCAAGCAAGTTATGTAAATAAGTTCTTTACTTAACCGTTACCACACATCACTAGTTGATAGTTGAACTTACAAGTTGCAACTATATATCAATAATACTAGATTCAGTCCCACTACAAGCAAAATCTAAAAAAATATGAAAGAATTTGTAAGTTGTTAAGAAACATAAGTAAGAAAATTATTTTTAATATAATTAATACAAATACCAAATTCTTACCAAGTTCAAGTTGCTCAAGATACTCTAAATCTTCCTCAATATTGATTGGAAAAGGCTCACTTCTAAGCCAATCTTGAACACAAATAAGAGATTGCACAAGTTTAGGAGTTAATGAACTTCTAAATGGATCAAGAACATGACCTCTTGTGCTAAATGCACATTCTGATG
Source organism: Solanum piurae (assembly GCA_029582685.1). NCBI lineage: Eukaryota > Viridiplantae > Streptophyta > Magnoliopsida > Solanales > Solanaceae > Solanum > Solanum piurae. Next base: position 10,881 of record JAJOOO010015031.1, on the reverse strand, counting down.
CGACACTTGAAATGGGAATGGCTAACACATCACGAACCATCTCTGCGAGAATAGGAAATTTCGGCTCATTTACTTTCCACCACATTAATATATCAAAGTCATCACTATCTGGGTCAATATCTTCAGCAAGATATCTTTCCAATTCTGATTTACTACCTGAACTTCCACTAACTTTTTTATGCTTTTCAAATTGTTGTTTCGTTCTCATTCTTCCTCTATTTACAAAGTTGCTAGAACCACTCACACTAGATATACTTGATGAGTTATCACCTAGTAGGAACATCTAAACATAATGATTTCTTACAAGTTATCAATTGAGATTCACAACATTCTTTGAACTTTCGAATTCTTGCGGGAGATTGTTTCATGTATTTCACGGCCTGTCTCACTAGCTTGACAGACATACCAATTTATTTCAACCCATCTTACACAATAAGATTAAGGATATGTGCCATACACCTCACATGAAAATGGTCACCATCCGTAATGTTAGTTCCCCAATTACTCAATTATTTAGACATTTCTTTCACAGTAACATCATTAGAACTAGCATTATCAACTGTAATAGTAAACACATTATCCAAACCTCATTCAAGCAAACAATTAGTAATGCAAGCCGCCATATCCCCCCTCTTATGACTAGAAGTAGGACAAAAATTTATTATTCTTTTACGCAAAGTCCAATTTCTATCTATAAAGTGGGTTGTCAGACACATGTAGTTGATTTTTTGTATAGAGGTCCAAGTATCTATCATAAGACAAACTCTTGGACGTGCTCCTTTGAAAACCTTATTCAAAAGTTGTCTTTCTTCAAGGTATAGTTCATAACAATCTCTCATCACGGTTCTATGAGAAGGAATATGAAATTGTGGCACTGTAACTCTCATGAAGTTTTTAAAACCCTCTTTCTCTACAAAACTAAACGGTAGCTCATCAACAATCATCATTTTGGCTAAAGCTCTTCTACTTTGTGCTTGGTCAAATTTCCAAGTGTTAATCACCCCTTCCTTTGCTCCCATTGAAGATGGTAGAAAATTAATTAGATTTTGACCTTTATCTACGGTCTCACGGGGAAATTTAGGACATATTCTCATATGAGTATTCATTGACGACGTACCATTACTTGATGTAGAAGTTGCATAAGGTTTCCTATAATACTTGCATTTAGCTTTCTTAGCTCCACTTTCATCGGTGAACTTGTCAAAATGCTTCCAACAAGTAGCTCTAGGTTCCATGAATTTTATTTTCTTTGAATTATCAATATTAACTTCAACCTCACTGGGAGATGAGGTGTTAGGTATGCTCTCATTTGAAGCTCCACTTTCACTTACCCTACTTCCAATTTGTGTCATTTGTAAAAAAGTGAAACAAACAATAAGAACAACAATCAGAATTCAGAAAGACACAGACACACAGTACATTACAGTTCACAAATCACACAAATTATCACATAGTTGTATACTTGCATTCAATGATTAAAGACAATAGAGGATTCACAATTTAGAACAATAGAATTCACAAATCATACATGTACCAACACATCCTAATTTCTATGTCTAAAAATGTCCTGTGTATTTTAACTAATTATGCTAACCGACTCACTGATCAGTTCCCAACTAACAAACACTTAAATAGAATAGACAGAAGCAAAATTTCCATGGTAGAGGATAAAAAATACTTCCATGATTAGTCCTAACTCATCTCGTATTTGAAATTGAATATAACATATATAAAGGTTTCTAGATGAAGTTAAGACTTAAGACGAGATATATAAACATATCCAGTGAGCACTGACCTTCGAATTTTGAGTCGCGAGCAGTAGTGGACTGCGCCTGTGACTTGCAAGTAGCCGAGCACTCAGCGAGGAGCCATGAGCAACGAACGGCGAGCTGAGACTGAGAGACGAGGGATGAGAGTTGAGATACGAGCTACGAGCCTGCGATGTAAGTCGTAACTGAGATGAGAGTTGATTGTTGATAGATGAGAGTTGAGAGATGAGAGATGACTAACGACTATGAGTCTACGATGGTCTACGACTTACGAGTGATGACTGACAAGAGTTGAGAGATGAGAGTTGCGACTTACGAGCTGCGGCGTATGTTGAGAGATGAGAGACGACTGATGTTAGGGAAATTAGTTTAGGGATTTTTGAATATTAATTAGAATTTGGGCTGGGCATGGGCTGAATTTTGATTGGAATTTGATGTTAAGGTTGTGTGCTATCAGCTATGATTGGGCCGGCTGGGTTGGGCATGGGCTGAAATTTAATTAAGATTTAAGGGGGTAAAGAATATATACAAATAATTTTGGTTTTTCAGTTGATCGAATTTTTTAAGTTAAAAACCAAAAACCGAACCGAAAAACTGAAATATTGAAAATCGAAACCAAAATCGACCGAAATAACCAAAAAACTGAAATCAAAATTTTAAGAAGATTGGTTCGGTCGGTTTTTTCGGTTTTAGCCATATTATGCCCAGCCCTATAGGTTTATCACTCCTAGAGTGAGATCCCAAATAATATACGTCAGGCGATGTTCAATGAATTTAAGGTAAATATTTTTTTAGTTAAGTGTATTAATTTTAGTAGCCTTTACTTTTTTTTAATTAACTAACGTTATTTTTTTTCCAGACTATGTGTACCTAGGAACCGAAGTTTAATATAATCATTGCGACCACATTTGAGAGGAGGGCATCCGCGAGATTGTTTAGCTGGCTAGAGAAAGCCCGGGATACTGATCAGTGTCCGGGTTGGATGTTGCCTTATGTGACGGATGGACTGCGCCAATATTAGAACACATATAAGTTCAAGGCGATGCCCAAAAAAGCCAAAAAGGCTAGAGGGAGTCTTAAGGGTGGCTCATTGCACACTGGAGGTGCAAAGAGAGTTGGAACAATTACAAGAGAGATGGTAAGTTCTAATTCAAACTTTTATAAATAATTAGTTGATTAATATCATTATAAATTTCATTTTTATTTATAGGAAAAAGAAATGGGGTGCACTACCCTTCTACCGGAGGTTTTCAAGAAGACTCATGTGAAGAAGAAAGAAAATGAGTCTGATCCGAATGTGTGGGTGGAGGAAAGGGCCGAATGAACTTTTGTAAGTTATTTAATATGAATAATGTATATTAATAGTGAATATATTTATGATATGTATATATATTGATGTCAATTTTTATTTTTAATAAGCAGAATGAGTTTAATTAGTACTTCAATGAGAATCTACATAGTTTGGTCCAAATGACACCTTAACTGTCCAGCCAAATTTGGACAGAAAAAGTGGTAGGGGGGACGCACAAGGGTAGATTCTATGGTCGAGGCTCTCGAAATGATGTAAGACAACTCCAGTCAGGCTTACAAGGTATTGGATCATCACGTCAAGCCGAGGTACTTGACGGTGTTCAGATTGCTACTATGTCTGCTCAAATAGCACAACTTACATCGGTACTAGCAGAGTGTGAGTGGAGAACAATATTTGAACAACAAAGCATGAGTGCGACCGTTCAACAAATCAAAGAACAAGTGTTGAACCTCGCTGGTCGACCTACTACATCTTCGGCTCCGGAGGACACCGACGAGACAGTGAGGAGGAGAATGATTTTGTAGATCTCACTCCCTAGTTTAGATCTCTTTTATGAACTTTTTGAAATTTTGAAACACATTATGAATGACTTTATAAGTTTTTGTATTGTGAGTTAGATATTTTTGAAGATTGATTTAAGTTTGTTGTTTTATATGTTGTGTGTGATGTTTACATTATATTTTGTTTGATTGGGCTGGTTCAATATGAATTGAATTGATTAATATTTACAGGTGGCCAACAGATTCTGCTGTCAAAAAATTGCTATAAAAAAGTGACGGACAGGGTGGTTTTGTCCGTCGCATTTTTGCATTATTTTTTTTCAAATAAACCTAGAATAGCGACGGACAGGGTCCTTTAGTCCGTCGCTTTTCTGGGTATTTCAAAACATTAATTTCCAGAAAAGCGACGGACAATGTTCTTTAGTTTGTCGCTTTTCTGGGATTTTCAAAATATAAATTTCTAGAAAAATGACGGACTGCGTCACTTTTTGGAAATAAAAATTAAATGAAAATATTAAAAAAGAGACGGCGTCCTTCATTTTTGTTAAAAATATAATCAAAAAGTGATGCAGTCTGTCGCTTTTTAGCGTCGCTGTCCATCACTTTTTGAAAATTGTCGAGCCAAAAAGCGACAAACATGACTGCGTTGCCTTTCCATCGATTTTGACAAAAAAAGCGACGCAGTACGTCGCTTTTGGCCGTCGTTTTTGGGCAGTTTTTTAGTAGTGGTAACAGAGCTTAGTCAACAACTTCAGCAGTGCCAGCAGGTCGCCCCACTCAGTAGGGTGCTTTGTCTGGTACATATGGTGTCAACGCCATAACATGTTGTATGCTCTTCAGGCTCGCCAGGACCAGGAGAATTCTCTTGTTGTGTTCGCGGGTACGTTACAAGTCTTCCATTTAGATGTTTATGCATTGTTAGATCCAGGGGCTACACTTTCTTTTGTAACTCCTTTTATAGCAGTTAACTTTGGTGTCAGTCCAGAAATCTCTCAGAACCCTTCTCTGTCTCTACTCCAGTTGGTGATCTAGTTATTCTAGATGGGTATATAGAAATTGCCCTGTCACATTTTCCCAAAAAGTCACCTGAGCAGACCTTGTAGAGTTAAAATTGGTAGATTTCGATATCATTCTAGGCATGGATTGGTTATTCATGTTATGCCTCAGTCAATTGTAGAACTGGGATCGTTTGGTCTCAGTTTCCAAGCCAGCTAGTCTTAGAGTGGAAGGGTAGTAACTTAGTGCCTATAGGTCGATTTATCTCTTACCTTAAGGCTAAGAAAATGATTTCCAAAGGGTATATCTATCATCTTGTTAGAGTTAAGGATTGAAACTCCAAAACCCCAGCTCTTGATTCAATCCTAGTAGAAAATGAGTTTCCAAAAGTATTCCTAGAAGATCTTCCCGGAGTTCCTCCCGAAAGGGAAATCGACTTCAGAATAGATCTCCTTCAAGATACCCAGCCTATTTCGATTCCTCCTTATGTAATGGCTCTAACTGAGCTTAATGAATTGAAAGAGTAGTTGAAAGACCTTCTGGATAAGGGTTTCATCAGACCTAGCCTCTCTCCATGGGGTGCTCCCGTATTGTTCGTTTGTAAGAAAGACGATTCTCTCTAGGATATGCAGTCAGTTGAACAAAGTCATAATCAAGAATAAATATCGCATTCCCAGGATTGATGACTTGTTCGACCAACTTCAGGTTGCTAGTTTCTTTTAAAAAATAGACCTCAGATCCGACTATCATCAGCTTATAGCAAAAGATAGTGACATCCCAAATACAACCTTCAAGACTCGGTATGGTGTCTATGAATTTGTAGTCATGTCATTTATACTAAAAACTGCTCTTGCAGCTTTCTTGGACTTAATGAACAGGGTGGTCAAATAGTATTTGGACTTGTTCGTCATCGTCTTTATTGATGATATCCTTATTTATTCTTAGAGTGAGGAAGAGAATGCGACTCATTTGAGAGTTATTCTGCAAACCCTCAAAGATTGCCATCTATTCTCTAAGTTCAACAAATATGAATTCTGATTACAGTCGGTCCCTTTCCTTGGTCATGTGGTATCTAGCGAAGGGATTCGAGTGGATTCTCAGAAAATTGAGGCAGTAGAGCACTGGCTCAGACCCACCTCTCCAACTTATATCAGAAGTTTCTTGGGTTTGACCAGTTACTATAGGAGCTTTGTTGAAGGATTTTCATCCATAGTTGCTCCATTGAACAAGTTGACTCAGAAAAAGGTCACATTTTAGTGGTTAGATGAGTGTGATAAAAGCTTCGTAGAACTGAAGAACATGTTGACTACAACGCTTGTCTTGACTTTACCAGAGGGTTCAGACGGTTATATGGTTTATTGTGATGCATCCAGGTTCGGCCTAGGTTGTGTATTGATGCAGCAGGGTAAGGTAATAGTTTATGCTTCTAGGCAACTTAAGTTCCATGAGAAGAACTACCCGACTCATGACATCAAACTTGTAGCCGTAGTGTTTACCCTAATGATTTAGAGACATTACTTGTATGGTGTTCATGTTGATGTGTTCACATATCATAAGAGCCTTCAGTATGTGTTCACCCAGAAAGAGTTGAATCTTCATCAGAGGAGATGGCTTGAGTTCCTCAAAAACTATGACATGAATGTGCTCTACCATCCGGGTAAGGCCAATGCAGTGGAGGACGCCCTTAGAATACTATACATGGGTAGTGTGGCACATGTTGAGGAAGAGAAGAAAGAATTAGCCAGATATGTTCACCGGCTTGCTCGCATAGGAGTTTGCCCTATAGATACGTCAAATTGTGGTATGATAGTCCAGAATGGATTAGAATATTCATTGGTAGCGGAGGTTAAAGAGAAACAAGATAGTGATCCTATATTGCTTCAATTGAAAGGTGCAGTTCATCAATAAAAAGTTGAGGTCTTCTCCCAAATGGGAGATTGTGTACTTCGTTACCAGGGTCGCTTATGTGTACCTAATGTGGGTGAGTTGAGGCAACAAATCCTTACAGAAGCCCATAGTTCCAGATATTCTATTTATTCGGGTGTCACTAAGATGTACTGTGATCTACGATAAGTCTATTGGTGGAACGACATGAAGAGAGACATTGCAAATTTTGTGGCTAAGTGTCCTAACTGTCAACAGGTTAAAGTAGAACATCAAAAACCAAAAGGTGTGACTCAGGAGATTAGCATTCCTAGTGGAAGTGGGAAGTGATAAACATAAACTTTATTACGACTTTACCTCGTACTCGCAGACAACATGACTCCATTTGGATGATAGTGGACATATTCACTAAGTCAGCTCACTTTTTGGCTTTCAAGACTAAAGATTCAATGGAGGATTATTCTAGACTCTACATCAGCAATATAGTCAGGTTGCATGGGGTTCCCTTGTGTATCATCTCAGATAGAGGTCCCAGTTTACATCTCATTTTTGGAAGTCATTTCAGAAAGGTCTTGATACTCAGGTAAATCTCATTACACCATTTCATCCGCAGATAGATGGTCAGACAGACCGTAGAGGACATGTTGAGAGCTTGCATGATCGATTTCTAGGGTAATTGGGATGATCACCTACCTCTCATAGAGTTCACCTACAATAACAACTTTCATTCCGGTATTCAGATGGCCCCTTATGAGGCACTGTATAGGCGTATATGCAAGTCTTTGGCTGGTTGGTTCGAAGTAGGTAAAACAACCTTGATTGTGCCAGATTCAGTTCATGAGGCTATGAAGAGAGTTCAATTCAATAGAGATAGACTAAAGACAGCTCAAAGTCGTCAGAAGTCCTATGCAGATATGAGGAGAAGGGACTTAGAGTTTGAAATCGATGATTGATTTTTCCTGAAAGTGTTACCTGTGAAAATGATGATGAGATTTGGCTAGAAAGGGAAGCTCAGTCCCAGGTATGTAGGTCCTTACAGAATCTTGAAAAGGGTTGGTAATGTGGCTTATGAGTTAGAGTTGCCAGCATAACTAACAGTGGTTCATTGAGTCTTTCACATTTCCTTGTTGAAGAAGTGTGTGGGTGATCCCACATCGATATTACCTTTAAAGAGTGTGGCTATTAAGGATAGCCTCACCTATGAGGAGATTCCAGTTGAAATTCTTGACCGTTAGGTTCGTAGGTTGAGAAATAAGGAAGTCGCTTCAATAAAGGTTTTGTAGAGGAGTCAGTCCGTAGAGGGAGCTACTTGGGAAGCAGAGGCAGCCATGATGGCCAAGTATCCTCACCACTTTCCTTCCGGTTCTGTTTCAGGTTGAGGTAGTAGTTCCTCTCCAGTCTCTCAGTTTACTCTTGTGTAACTCAGTCTCAGTAACTTGTTCCTTTAGTTATCCTTGCAGTTTAGCATATTTTCATGTTCATGGAACTTAATTCACACTACTAAAAAAATAGCGTTTAGCGACGGATATTAGCGACGAACACTATTCCGTCACTATATAGCGACGGATTTGCAACGGAATTACAATTTTGTTGCAAAATTGACAAATAGTTTTTTGAGTAATAATATTGCGATGGATTGGCAACGGAATATTTATTTTGTCGCTAAATATTAGCGCGAAATTTTGGCGCCTAATTTTTCATACGGATTTAGTAACAAAGTACGGGTGACAAATTTAATAAATATTGGGCAACGGAATTAGTGACGGAAAAAAGGTTGCTAAACTTTTAAATATATTTTTATAAAATTTATATTATATAGCGACGAAAAAATCCGTCATTATATTTTTTTCTAAAGAAATACATTAATTTGAAAGCGACGGATGTTTGCATCCGTCAGTAAATCCGTTACAATTTTTTTTAAAGTCATGTTATATTCTAGGGCACAAATTTATTTCCACATTTTTCAAGCTCCCGCTCCAAAGAAGCCTCTCTCAAGCTCCATCTCCATTGAAGCTTTCCAAGTCTCGCTGCAAGCTCCATTGAATTTCTCCATCTCCTTTCCAAGTCTCCACTGCTAGCTTTCCAAGTCTCCACTGTAAGCTCAATCTCTCATCTCGATTTCAATATCGTTTAGCTCTCCATCTCAATAGGGCTGTGGTATTTTCAAAATGGGTAGTTTCAACTCTTCTTTCTGCAAGATAAGAACCCCAACTCGTTCCTGCATTTGGATGTTAGATTCGTTGGATTTGGGTATCAATGGCTTCAGTTGACAAAAGCATTGTTTTCTAGTTTAACTCGTCTTCTGAAAATAGAGATTTTAGTGTTTTGGGTGTATGAAAATATGCTATTTTAACTCTTAACTCTTTCCATTTCATTTAGCTTGATTGCTTGAAGTAGGATTGGGATTTTCTCAAAATAGGGGTTTTAAAAATTTAAGTGTTCCGAAAATAGGGTTTTTTTCTAGAAATTATGTTTTCTGGAAATAGGGGTTAGGGTTCAAGGAAGCATTTGGATTTCAATGTTGAAATGGTCATTGACTTTGGGTTCCACAATTGTCAATGAGAGTAGAAATTAATTCTTGCTGCCTCAATGGTACCTTGTCAGTTTTAAACAAAACAATTAGTTTTTTATATTGGCTCACCTAATTAGATGGGATTCATGAATATAATTGCTGTCTAAAGTCTGAGCTACTGTATTGCCCATAAATTGTCTCACTGATACACTTTTGGCAAGAGTCCCTTGAAGATCTCTGTAGTAATTGCTTTCTTTGTTTCCATCCTAAATAATATGGGGTAATGTCATGAGGTTAATAAAGAGAAGGAAGTTATATTAGTACGACGTACCTGTTGAGAATAGTTTTAGTACGACGTACCTGTTGAGAGTTGCCTTGAATCTTCTGAACTTTCAAGTATTTCTCTGATTGAAGAGATTGAGTAATTATCTCATGCTGATGCTTGCTGAAGTTCTCTTCCTCTGCCTGTTTTTTCAGAAAACAAAACAAAAATCAGATTCATTGCTTAATGTATTAAGTGTTTAGTTTTTATTTATATTGTTATTGTTCCATGTTCTTCCTAATAACCAAGGTAATGAAATGTTAAAATGATGCAGGCCCCTGCTGTTATAACATCATCATCAGGGTCTGATTGATATTCGCTTGAACTAAGCCTCACTCTTTATTTCTATCTCTGATTTAGCTCAAGATTTAAGTTCTGAGGTATTTTGTTTACTCAATATAACTATGATGAAGATTGTTACCATTATCTTCAGACTATTCGAGTTAGAGGTTTATTTTAAGAGATTAGTGAAAAGTTTGGAGAATTCTTATTCTGTTGTTGTGGGTGTTTCTGTGATTAGTTCTTGCTGGAGGAATACATTCTAAATTTTAACTTGTTTGTTGATTTTATTTGCTAGAAAAATGCATTCTAGACTTTAACGTTTTCTTTGGTTTTATTTTCTATAGGAATTGTTGTATTTATAGAGGAAAGTCATGTGATTTTCTTAAAAATTGTCTTTTTGAAATAAATATTCTTGCCAACTGCTTGTTCAGTAGATTAAATTATTAACCAAATCAAATCAAAGCAACTACATAGTCAACAAGAACCTCTAAGATTAAATTTATTAGCTAACTGCTTGTTCAGTAGAAAGTTTTTCATGTAATGTGCTTCTGTTTGTTGTTGATGAAATGTAGTATTGGCTCCGAATTCTTTTCTTACTCTAGTTTTTCACACATTGGAGAGTGTTGTTTGTACTGTAAATTAACTGTAATGCTTCAATCCCTTTTGTTTGTCATCAATTTTGTGAGATTAATATAGTAATTAGATAGTTTCAATAAGTTCACTGTAACTAGAATGCTTCAGTAAGTTGATTTGAATTAGAATGCTTTAATTATTTTATAAGTTGACTAAAATCAGAATGTTCTAGCAACTGTTTTGTAAGTTGATTATAATTAATAATTGCTTTAATAGTTCTTAAGTTTTTTTAAAGTCTGCATAGTGAAGAACTTTAGAAATTGTTCTTGTTTTGCCAATATGCATGTTTTGTTTGAATTTGATGAATATGAATGAGAGTACCTTCTGGTCCACGGTTTCACTACAACAAATTTGACTATCAAAGACAAATGATTTCGTCACTTATAAATCATATTTCGTCACCAAAGATCTTGTGTGACAAAAAAAATTTCGTCAGTCAGTCGTCACTAAATGTGCGTCACTAAAAGTTTACAAAGACGATTTAGTGCATCGTCACTAAAAAGTTATATTAACTATAAAAAGAAAAATCGTCCCCAAATGTGTCGATATTTGTGACGAATTTATTTGTCATAAAAAGTGTAAATTTTTTGTAGTTAATAGTATGATTTTGTCACTAAAAAGGTTATTTTCACTGACAAAATTACATCGTCACTATTTATTTAGTTCAGTCA
>JAJOOO010015030.1:0-19862 GCA_029582685.1 Solanum piurae | reverse complement strand
GGCTATCTTGGAAATCAAAGTTTCCCCTCTTGCTTCATTTAGAAAGCGATTACTCTTTTCTGAAAACTTTCCCGAAGGCTCTTTGGAAATCTCAGTTTCCGTTCTTATTTAAATGTGAAAACATTTTAAATCTCTTTGGGAATACTTAGTCCCCATATACTTTTTGAAGAAATGAACTTCAATCTTTACTCTTTACTCTTTACTCAATGCACACCCTTAAAATGCACCTCGTCATCATCATCTAAGTTAACTATTGCCTTATTATTTTTCTGTGGCGTCATCTGAAAAATAAAAGTAACGTTTTTATACGAAGAAAAGAATGAGTGAACAAAGAAGGAAGAGAGAGCCTAGCTATTAAGAATTATTTTTTTTGTGTGTGAAGAGAAGAATGAGTGAATAGAGAATGAAGAGGGAGAGTGGTTTATATAGATGACTCTGAAGGGTGATTTGTGAGTTGTTTTAGAAAATATATAAATTATTTTAAAATTAGAGGCATTTTCATGTTCCGTGGAGAGTGATACATACATATTTGTATCTTTCTGTTCTTGTGAAACTACATGTCCGATTGTCTTCTTCTATTTTACTACATGCCAACCCTCCTCCTTCACAAAAAAAGATAGCTAAAAAAATTTCCTTTGGTTATTTGTCCTTTTTGTTCTTAGAAAAATCATCAAAATGTCCTTAAATAGTATGAAAAATTAAATAAAAATGATTTCCATAATAGTTCAGTCCAAATATATTTTTATTATTACTAATTAGATCAAAATGTCCTTTTTCTTAGTAAACATTTTTTTCTTGATAAAAATCTTGTGAAAAAATCCAAAATGCAATAGGTTAAAGAGTATTGTGAAAAAGAAAAAAAATACAATATATTTATTAGCAAAAAATAATATTTTTTTACCCAATTAAGTAATAATAGACGTATTTTTGGATTAAATTACTTGTAGCAAGGACGTTTTAAACTAAACAATTAATGAAGAACATTTTTGTTCAATTTAACATAAATATTTAAGGATATTTTTTAAACACTTTTCTATTTATTTTTCTATTTTTACTCTGCTCAAGAATATAAGTAGGGATGACGATGAGGCGGGGCAGAGTGGAGCGGGACGGGACGGGGCGGGGCGGGTTGAGGTTAACCTGTAAAATTTTTAATCTACTTCACCTCACCCTGCCCCGCATAACACTTCTTTTTCATTTTCAACCCGCTCCATCCTGCCCCCCATAGACTCGCTCTGCATGTACCAATTCCGCATTATTTTTTAATATTTTCCTTTTCTAGTTAAGTTTGATACTAAAAATAAATTTCATAAAAATAAATTCTTTTTTCATTAATTTGTATTAATTTAATAGGAAAGTGACTTAAAATTTTAATTTTTTAGAGGTCAATTGGAAAACATGTAAGAAATTGTATTATTTTTTATTGAACCATTTTCATTTACTATCTTGAATATTTTAGTAGCTTTAAAGAAATAATCTTAATAAATAATGTTCTATCACACTTATAACATGTAAAAAAAATTAAAATTAAGTTTGAACCCACATAAAATATCATATACCCGCCCCGTCCCGCACAACTTTAAACCCACCCCGCTCCGCGTAGCCTTAAATTTTGTGATAGGCAATTTAATAGGTTAAATTAAAGTAAAATTTAATTTAATATATATTTTATAATAGAATATTTTGTTTATGCAAAAATAATCACGTGTTATATGTACGACAAGTATAATCGTTAATTAAGTTAGCGCCGTAAATTACATACTATATATACGATAAATATAACCGTTATTTCAGTTTAATAAAGTATATATGTTGTTTTACGATGTCGTTATATGATCAGTATATATATATCATATCTTTTTAGTTATGCATGAGCGTATTATGACCAAGAACTTATTATTATATCATATAGAGCCGGAGCTAGGTGGAGGTTCATGGGTTCGAACGAATCCACAAGCTTTTTCGTAGACTCTGTATTTGTAATAGAAAAATTAATAAATATATATGTATATTAACTTGTGAACCCGTAATAAAATTGATTGACAACTCAGTGGTAAGAATTAAGGGTGGTGAAAATGTTTTTCATTTCTTTTTTAAAGGAACCATGCTTTACAATATTTTTCTCTTCTGTCCTAAAATTTAGAACCCCAAACTCCTATGACTCTCATATCATAATAAGCCAACATAAATTATTAGCTCTGCTTTTTTTTTAAAATAATGCAATAGCCAACAAATATAATTGATTTTTAGAAATAAAACTCTAGGGTTAAGTAAGATAAGACTTGTTAAAAAGCTTACGACATGTTAATAGAAAGGGAATCCATTACTTATTATATAAACATGACTAGATAATCTTTATTTAGTCTGAATTCCTAAGCCACAAAAATAAAAATGTTCTTTAAGTTAACAGACACAAATTTGTATTGATATGTTTATAGTTTAATTACATTTAGCTACATTTATTGCATATCAAATACAATAATACATAAAAATGAAATATGATGATGCAAATAACCATTTTAAATAGTTATCAAAAATTCATATTGGAAAATGGATTATTTAATGATTAACTAATGGTAGTTAGACTCAAACTAGTTGCGTTAAAGCAAAAATTACGTGAATTTTGTCAAGGTCCACTAAGTTTACTTGCCAAATATGTTTTTACTAAACATAACCAAACAAATACATTTAAAGGTAAGTGAATCACTAAAAAAAAAATATCAAAAGAAAAATCACTCAAAGGGAAATTTAGTAGTCTAATTACGACATAATGTGTAGTAACAATGATTTATTAGTACATAGTACACTTATAAGATTATACATAATATTATTGATTTAAAAATAAGAAACGTGACACGTTAATGCTCGTCAGCTGAAGTCAGCAATAACTTGTTTGAAAGAGTAGTTCCACTCTAGTCAAATGATAAATATTTATTTTTGTATCTAACTGCATTTCTTTTAGTCTTATTTATTTCTTAAACATGACACGTATCGTTCTTACACATTAAAGCAACATTTCTTTATATACATAAAATTTGATTTTTTTAATTAAAAAAATAAAAAAAATCTATGGCTATACTCAATTTTTGTTTCCTTTTCTAAAAACTTTTTCCTTTTAACAGTGACAGTTGAACAAACTTCCTTTATTTGACACAGTGATTACAATTTAAAGAAAAAATAATCACAATGTCCGTAAATTATTATTGCAAAAAATATTACACTTCATATCTACTAAGTATTTGATTATAAAAATACAAGAAAATAATCGAGGGCTAAATTATTTGTATGTTCTATATATATATATTCAATTAAAAAATTATGATGTGTATTTTTAATGGTCAAATCTTTCTTATAAGTAAGTGTGGAATCATTTTTTAAACTCGCTTGAATAGTGATACTTAACCTGCTTGAATTAGTTCATAGTGTGTGTTTTTTTATAAAAAAATACGATATGTTTATTAGCAAAAGAGCATTTTTGACCCAATAAATGTATTTTTAAATCAAACTATTAACGTCAAAGAATATTTTAAAATTAAACCATTAATGGAGGTTATTTTACTCCATTCAGGAAAATAAGGAGATCCAAAAATGTTTTTTAAGGACTTTTGTGGGGAACACCAATCATCAATTTATGAATATTGAATTGTATTTGTATTTTGTAGTTGATAGGCTAAATAAGGTTTTATCGATTTAATATTTTTCAATAATAGAATATTTTGTCTATGCTTAATTAAGCAGATTGCATATTACATGTACGGTAAATAAAATCATTAATTTAGTTGACACAGTATATTACATATTATATATTTACGATAAATATAACTGTTGTTTCAGTTTAATAAAAAATATGTATATATATATATATATATATATATATATTGTTTTATGTTGGCGTTATCTAATCAATAACTCATATATTTCTTTTTAGGTTATATGCATGTAGCTATTCAGAAAATAATTAACTAAATATTATGATAAACTAACATAAATTATCATAGTTGCCCTTGTTAGAGTTTTAAAAGTTTTAGGAATAATGCAATATAGCCAACAAATATCCATTTCTCAAAACAAAAATTCTAGAGTTAAATAAAATAAGACTAGTTAAAAAGTTTACAACATATTAGCAAAAAGGAAATTCATTACTTTCTAATTATAAACATGACAAAATCATCTTAACTTAGTCTGATGAATTCGTAAAACTCACAACAAAAAAGTTTTTCACATGGTCATTACATATATAGAGAAATAAATTTATATAGTTTACCCTTACCTACATTTTGGCACATAAATAACAATAATATATAGAACCAATATATAATGATGCAAGCATGACATACTATTTTTCAAAAGTGTGACACCTAAAAACTTATCGGCTGAAGTCAGCAATAACTTATTTGAAAATGAAGTTCCCATGTGATCAAATGACAATTAAGAATCTATTTTTGTAACTGACTGCATGTCTTTTTCTATATATTTTACTCGACACGTGCATTCTTACAAATTAAAACACCATTTTCTTATATTCATAAAAAAAAAACTTTTTTTTTTTCAAATAAAAAAATTGGATGGCTAAAACAGATGTTTTATAAGGTTTTTCCCTGAGGATACTCATTTAAAGATGAATTCTATTCGCATGTTAATCTGATAAAAGTATAATTTTGTCTATACAACATGAATAATTAGATTTCAGACTCTATTTATGAGATCTATTACTTATTGTATATGTTGTTATGGTTACTACTAGAATAATTAAATACTTTGAGTAAAGCAACATAATATACTCCTACTAAAGTTTCTAATCTCTGCAGATAGCCCAGCAAAAGAACTCCATATGTACATAAGAGGATGAGAAAATTAGATACACAGATGAAAGAGAACATTAAACATTACGAGTGTGTTTGGCCGGATGGAAAAAATATTTTTTAATTTTCTCATGTTTGATTGGCTTAAATATTTTGAAAAATGTTTTTCAAATCAACTTATTTTCCTCAAATGGCTTCCCTTAAAATAGTTAGGAGAACATTTTTAAAAAAATCATTTTGAATCTCACACCTCAACTTTCCATCCTAACTTAAGTCTTGGATATCGATTCTCAATACTAATCCTAGATTCGACTCCTAATTCTCAATTTGAGACCCGACACTTGACCTCGATTCGAGTCCCAACTCTCGAGTTCCAAATTGAATTGGAGTCGAATCTCGAGTCAAAATTAGACGTCAAATTTTGGATCGAGTGACGGATCTCAGGTCGGTGCCGAGGTCGGGATTGAGTTTCGACTCGGGTGTCAGGGTCAAATTTCAGGGTCAGAGTCGTCGAGTCTTAAGTCGGGGTCGGGGTGGGTCTCGGATCGGGGTCAAGTACCGAGGTCGAGTCTCAAATCAGGTGTTGGGGTCGGGGACATGTCTCAAGTCAAGGTAGTGGTCAGGTCTAGGGTCGGGTGTCAGGATCGAGGTCGGGGTCGGGTCTCGAGTCGGGTGTTGGGATCAGGGTCAGGGTCGGGTGTTTGATTGGTGAGTGAAAAATATTTTTCATTCATCAATTATACACTAGAATATAATTTTCACTCACCAACCAAATATGAGTTAGAAACCAACTTATTTTCCAAGAAAATATTTCCTATAGAAAACATTTTCCTTTGAACCAAACACACCCTATCATTCAAATAATTTTCTTCCTACTAATACCTGATAGTCCTTTTTAATCATCCACTATATGTATTGAGTCTGGTTCGTGAAATAAAACTTTCCATAATTTACTCCTATCAATAATCCCAATTGAACCAGCGTCATTTAGCACTTGGTACCCATGTAATATCGTAATTGCCCTTGACGATAATGATAGCTTTGTTTATATTTGTAATTGTTGTTAGTAAAAGGATCAAAACCATTCTCTTTGCTTAATTAAAGGTTAAATGGGGAGTTGAAAATTAGAAGACCATATCACAGGGACGAAAACAATTATTTTCCCTATTTATAATTATCAAATCAAGAAGATGAGTTTAATTAGGCATTACATGAACATAAACAAACAGGTCTTACATTGCTCAAGAATCAAAGACGATATTGAGGGAAATAGATGAAACAATTTATATTGAATGTGTATGTATTGAGCAATTAAGCGATATATTTTCTTTTATGAATATAATAACCAGTAATCGACTAATCGACCTATATATCAACACCTAAATTTCTCAAAACTATGAAGTTCGATCTGATCTATTTCTACATAAACACTTGCTTTCCATTAATACCAATGGTACGTAGTGTAACTGTACTAATGTTTGTAATCAAGCTAATAAGTCATGAGATTAAATAAAGAAGAAAATTTGCAATCCCTTTCAATTCACTCAAATCTATATCACATAAGACATTAATTAATCAAATAAATAGTTGCTTCAAAGTCCATTAATTAATCTCATTTATGCACATTATAAAAGTTACTTCCTCTATTCAATTTTATGTGAGTTCAGCTAACTGTTATGGTTTAGGGTCAACTAATTATTTTTTTCTTTTTCTGTATACAATTTTCTCAAACATTTAAAAGAATATTTTGAATCATAATTAACTATGATTATTAGTAGTTTTTTTTTATTTATAGTTTTTAAATATATAAATTTTATTTTAAATTTCAAAATATAATAACTAACTACTTAGATTTTATCAC
Organism: Solanum piurae; assembly: GCA_029582685.1. Taxonomy (NCBI): domain Eukaryota; kingdom Viridiplantae; phylum Streptophyta; class Magnoliopsida; order Solanales; family Solanaceae; genus Solanum; species Solanum piurae. Next base: position 13,199 of record JAJOOO010015030.1, on the reverse strand, counting down.
ATTATTCATTCACAAAACACACACTTTTCATGAGAATTCAACAAAATACTTGAGTACTTAGTATAGTATGACAAAATTAAGCCCATGTACTTGTGTTACTTCCTCATGTCTTTTTCGTTTCCAATTGAACAACCAAACAAAAATTCATCCAACAGAAATTGAAAATCTAAAAAAAAAGAAACAGAAAAATAATACAATGAAGAACGTAGAGAAATTTTTAAATTCATATTACATGAGATCATACATAAGAAATAATTACAACAAAGCAAATTTTTACTCTCAAAAAAAAAATATGGATCGTTATTTGTTTCATATGCTCCCTGGCGGTGCAAGAGTGAGCTCAAGATTGAGAGGCTCGGCATTGTTAGCATCGCGGACCTCGGGAAGTATCACTCCTTCTCTCATTAAAGCCTCTAATAAGCTTCTATCTCGCACCATTGACATCATAACAGAAGCTCCAGTAATTGTTGTAAAACGACGAAACTCCTGATCAGAATCCTGATTTGGCATCAGAGGTTCGCCTGATCCAGAGGACGATCCGGAAGCGTTGTTGGAATAATTGATCATGACATTCTTACGGTTAAGCTTTTGAAGATAATTTTTGGTTCTTTTGATGTCATTATGATCAGTTATTAGTGGAAAATTAATGACTGTCCGTGGGCCGAGATACCGTCGGGCAGCTGCATCATAAGCCCTAGCAGCTTCCTCCGCTGTATCAAAGGTTCCAAGCCAGACAAATCTTCTCTGGCTGGTAACCTTGATCTCAGCTATGTAGCTCCCTGTGGGAAGCTTCCTCACACCCTTATAACGCATTTCACTTGAGGGAACTGTCACATTGATATTATTATTTTGTGACATCTTATAAATAAAAGAGCAAAGAAGAAATAGAAAAAAGTGAGTTATATAGATGTTTATCAAGAAATCGTTTTTGTGAAAAGAAGAATGAGTGAACAGAGAAGAGAAGGAAGGCGGAGAGTGATTTGTGTATAGAGGTCTTTCAAGATTTTTTTTTTTTTGTATGTGAATAGAAGAATGCTTGAGTAAATAAGAAAAAAGAAAAGTGATTTATATAGACACTTCTCAAGAAAAAAAAATTGTGAATAGAGAAGGAAAAGGTGGAGTGATTTATATTAGATAATTTTCAAGGGATTTGTGTGTTGTTTTGGAAAACAACTTTTAAAACAAGCGGCATTTTCATCTTACGTGGAGAGTGGTAAATATACATCTATATCTTCTACTCTTGTGAAACTGCGTGTCCAATTGTCTTCTTCTATTTTATAACGGGCCACGTCTCATCCTCTTGCAAAAAAAAACTAAAATATTTTCCTTTGGCTATTTAATTAGTCCCTTTTATTCTTCAAAAAATGATCTAAATATTCTTAAATTTAGTATACACAATTAAATAAAAATATCTTTCTTCAATAGTTTGATTCAAATATTATTTTTGTATTTTGTATGATATGTTAAAAGCAAGGTTTTGTCGATTTAATAATTTTCAGTAATAGAATATTTAGTTTATGCGTAAGTAGACTATGTATTATGTGTATATGATTTGGGTACATGAATCTAAAGTGAATTAGGGAAAAAGAATCAGATTAAAATGATTTAGGATCAGAAAACGAATTGAAAAATTTCTCATTCACACCTAGGGAGGGCCATGCGCGGCGCGCCCTATCTGTGCCATAGGGTCTGGGGCGGCGCGCCTGCAGTGCACCCAAAGTGAGCCCCAGTAAGTTGGGGCCTGGCGCGGCGCACCCTGGACGCGCCCGGATCGGTGTTTTTCACCCAGTTTTCGTCATTCAGTCCATTTAAGTCCTTCTAAAGTGTATTAACACTTCCTATTGATTCTAACTACTCTAAATGACTTCTAAACATCTAGAAATCATCCAGAAACATGAATCATAACCTTGAATCCATAAATTCAAATTTAAGGATAGTCAAGAGCCAAGTCTAGGAAGTTTCCAATCTATTCAAGAAGTCTTTTGCAACTGCTTAATTTTAACCTTGTTTTAACACTTAAAGTTCAAGTTGAGTAAAGAGTAAAGAGTATAGATTGAAGTTCATTTCTTCAAAAAGTATATGGGGACTAAGTATTCCCAATAAGAGATTTAAAATGTTTTCACATTTAAATAAGAACGGAAACTGAGATTTACAAAGAGCCTTCGGGCTAGTTTTCAGAAAAGAGTAATCGCTTTCTAAATGAAGCAAGAGGGGAAACTTTGATTTCCAAGACAGCCTTTGAGCTAAGTTTTTGAGCACTACTCTCAAATCACAGAAGAAGTATATTTTTAAACATAAGAGCTTATATTATATTTTTGGGAGTAGTATTGAGCACCGATATGGGGGAGAGTTCAGATAACTCACAGCCCCCATAAACCATGTAGCCGTCATGGGTAGAAAAGGGTCATACTTTTTAGATGAATCCTTTTCGCATAGACTAGTGGATCCACTTAGTAGTTCAGGTCCTATGCCCTTGGCAAGGTATAGGATGCTCTGGCAGTGTGAGGGAAATCGTTGTATCATCACAATAGCTCTTACGTGATGGTTGTCGGTTAGAGAAACTCCCACAAAAGTTATTGTACTTTTATATACACAATTATTTGTATTTTTACATACATTTCAGAGTTATGATGTATCCTTGCATATACACAGAGTTGACAACATGTTTTTAAATAGTTTGTTTCTTTATATTGCACTTGTTTTAAATTGCTTTATATTGAAATGAGTTCAGTCATGTTGAGTTGAGTTGAGCCAGGTAAGTTCTTCAGTTTCTTTTAGATTCTTCTCAAGCCTATGTTGTTTTAGCATTCCAACTCGCATACTCGTACATTCAATGTACTTATGTCAGTTGGCCAGCATCGTCTTATGATGCAGATACAGGTAACTAGGATCGGCATCCAGCGCATCGTTGATCCAGTGGGCAGTTCAAAGTCTGTTGGTGAGCCTCTTTGCATTCCGGAGGACTCTTTTTTATTATTTTTAGTTTAGTATTAGTTCATTAAGATGTCGTGGGCCTGTCCCGACATCCATCTCAGTTGTTTAGAGGCTTCATAGACAGATAGACAGTTAGTTAGTTCAGTTGTCTTTACCCTTCATTTCATATGTTAAAGACTTGAGTTTGCCTTAATGGCCAATTGAATGTTCATTTATAATATTCTAGTTTCCTCATAAATGTTTAGGTGATGAGTTAAGTCTTCCGCTGAGTAAGTAAGCCAGGTCAAGGATTCGCTTGGGACCAGTAATGGTCTTCTCAATTCCGCCCAGGGTGTAGGTTCGAGGCGTGACATAAAAAGTATGTCGTTTTGTGTTGTTATTATATAATCAATAGACAATATATTTCTTCTTAGGTCATACATGCACGTATCAAAAAATAGTTAACTAAACGACTAAAAACGTGATTTAAATGTTATAATAAGCTAACATAAATTATTAATTGTGTTTGTTATATTTTTAAAAAGTTTTAGGAATAATGCAATAGCCAACAAATAATTGTCCTTTTTATATAAAAATAAATAAATTCAAGCGTCCAATAAAATAAGATGCATCAAAAACATGTTAATGGAAAGGAAATTCATTACTTATCAATTATAAACATAAAAAATAATCTTAATTTAGTCAAAAATTCGAAAATCGACAAGAAAAAAGTTTTTGAGACGGCATAATTTTATAAATAGAAACAATTTTGTATTGATATATTTATATACAAAATTATTTAGCTACAATTTTTGGCATATCAATTATAATCATACATAGAAACCAAATATATTTTTACTTAAATAGTTATCCGAAAAATCGTTTTGAAAAAAATAATTATTCAACAATTAACTAATGGGTAGTTATTACTCTAACTATTTACTAGTTACCTAAAAGCTAATATTACGTACGTGAATTTTAACTAGAGAATTCTCTTCAGGTTCACCATTTTTACTAACCAAAAAATGTTTTCATGGTAAGTGAATCACTAAAATGGAATTTATTAGTCTAATTACATCATAATCTTTAGTAACAATGATTTATTAGTCCACTTATGAAATGATACTGATATTATTGATCAAAAAATGAGAAAGTTGACACGTTAAAGCTCATCAGTTGAAGTCGGCTACACCTTATTTGAAAATTTGAATTTTATTAGCTGATCATATGATAAAAAATTATTTTTATAACTGATGTTATATGAGTGCATGTCCTTTTGTCTTTTTTATTCTTTAAATATGGCACATTCTTACAAATTTAAGCAACATTTCTTTATATGCATATGTAGCACCTCAAAAAAAAAAATTGAATTAATTTAATACTTTAAACGAGTATAACTCTTGATCTATAAAAAGTTATGGTATTCACCGTATACCAAATTAATGAACTTGGAGTCTACATTTGCTCCCTTTTGTTTTTGAAGATTAATCAAGAACTTAAATAAAAAAGGTGACACGTGAAAGCTCATCAGTTGAAGTCGGATACACCTTATTTGAAAAAAATGAATTTTCTTAATTGGCCATATGATAAAAATTTATTTTAGTAACTGATATTATATGACTGCATGTCTTTTTTATTCTTACAAATTTAAGCAACATTTCTTTATATACATAGGTGTGGAATGGTACATTCATATTTAATTTGGAAATAATTCAACAAAACCAACAAATAATTGTTCTTTTAAAAATAAAAATTCTAGGATTAAATAAAATAAGGCATTGTTAATCGAAAGGAAATCCATTACATTACTTGTCAATTACATTGTTAATCGAAAGGAAATTAGCTTATGACATTGTTAATCAAAAGGAAATTCATTACATTACTTGTCAATTACATACATGATAAAATAAAATTAGTTAGTTGAATCAGAATTCCTAATACCCACAACCAAAAAAATCTTTAAAATGCATAATTTAGTTAATAGAAATAATTTTGAATTGATATGGTTATACTGCATTTTTTGCATATGAATTACAATAGTCCAAAGAAATCAAATATAATGATGCAAGCATGGCGTGACAATCTTTAAATAGTCATTTTAAATAGCATCCAAAAATTCAATTGGAAAAAATAATTATTGAATGATTGACTAATATAGTCATTGCTCTAACAAATTACATAAAAGCTAAGATTACGTGAATTTTGAATTGAGAAATTCTCTTCCACTATGTTTACTTGCCAAAAAATATAGGCAAACACGATTGGTGCATTCACTGGGGAGAGGATTCTAAACAATTCTATCGAGCCGAACAACAAAAAGAGAAAGATAGAATACCTTTCTTAGCTAGCCTAGCGTGCTATAAACCTACAGGGAACAAGAGCCAGATCGAAGACATTCCTTTCCTTCTTTTATACCCCTCTCTTCTTAGTTGCTCCTCTTTCTAGGGATCTAATGGTCGTAGACCACCTTCTTGTGACTATGTTGAAGAATTCTTAGTCTGACTTTTAGCGGTAGTCAGTTGTCCTCGTTCTCCTCTTTGAATTGCCCTATTGAGTCAGGGTCGGTGCTTGCAAAAATGTCGAGCCGACGGGGTCAGGTACCAGTAGTTACAATAGTAAAGAGGGGCTGGACACTAGTTGTGCGAGTGGAATGACCCAACTGGACCTCCAACGCCTATAAATAGAAGCTTCTTTCTCTATTTGGCAAAGCAAAGGGAGATATGGATCCAGCTACCACTGAAAGACTTTCTCAAATTAATCAAAGAATTCTAAATGTTGAAAATGAAAGGCGCGAACGTCAGCAAACGCTTCATGCTTTTTTAGAGCATGTGCCTGCTGTTTTTCCGGAGCTGATGGAACAACGCATTCAACAGCTCCTTAACCAAATTCAAACCCTGGAAGAAGAGGGGAAGACCCTTTCCCGAGACAGGGAAGACCTTATTGTTAGGATGGCCTTCACCGGAAAAGAGCTAAGCCCGGAAGTCACGGAGCTCTCTTCTCTTTCAATGGCAGCAGCTAGTTTAAGTTCAATGTCAGCCGGATTTTTAAGCACTAGTCTTTCCCATTAGCGACATAAAACAGAAAGAAATAGGAAAGCGGCCATAAGCCCTCCGATCGAGTAGTAAAGACAAAGGGAAAGGTTGAACAACACTGTGCGTTCCAGACCTGATTGAGAAAGAGCGTGAAAAAAACAAAAGATATGAATCCTCTATTCCAATTGTTCCTTTTTGACAGGAATCGAGAAGAAATAAGAAATATTTCAACGCGATTCGATTTCATACACCCAATCCCCCGAGAAGAGTTAGAATGGCCGTTCCCGCCCCTTCGGCGGTACCAAATAAATGACTACTTGAATCGGGGTTTTGAGCATAAAGATTCCATTGACCTGTAAAAAGTGGGCCTCAAGTGGACTCCACCTAATGGACGGATACAGAGATAGTATCCAGAAAGATCTTGGGATTACATTCGTCAAACCAAATATCTTTAGCAGTCGCAAAAGAAGTGACGGGGCTCAAAGGAAGTAAACAAGTCAAGAAGAGAAATTGGGCCATCTTTCCCGAGAGAGGCCGCCTTCTCTCAGGCCAGCAGTCTTCTACTTCTAGTCGACTGCTCTATGACGGGCTTCCCTCTTTCCTTGGCTCTGCTCGCTCGTCTACGCTCCGCCCCAGCAAGTAATAATTGAAAAACGATGTTTCCTTTCCTTACAGTCAAGTGGCTTTCCGCTCCTGCATTAAGATTGAAAACGAAAACTTGTCGTAAAAAAAAAGGCAATCAATCAGAAAAAAGAAAAAATATGGAAATAGTGAATCAAGATAAAAAATTTGGTTAATGACAAACTCTTATTATAAAAGAATTTAGGAAAATTCTTTTAGAGAAAGAGCTTCGTTGCTTGGTGTCAAACTAGGATATGCGATGGATGATCTATTCTCTCTTTTTTTTTCAAAAAAATCATCTTGGAGATTGTGTAATGCTTACTCTCAAACTCTTCGTTTACACTGTAGTGATATTTTTTGTTTCTCTCTTCATCTTTGGATTCCTATCTAATGATCCCGGACGTAATCCTGGACGTGAAGAATAAAATAAAAAAGGTTTTTCCTTGCTTGATTTTCAAACTTTCTTAGGATTTGGTCTATTCCATACATTTAACTAAGAATAAGAACAAAGGATTTCGAAATTTGAAAAAAAAAATCAAGTCATCAACGGAAAGGACTATAGAGCTCTTCACCCACTAAAAAGAGAAGAGGCCGGGGAATATTGTTGAAAAAGACATAAAACCTTGGCAGGAACGGCCTTCCGCCGAATATATGACTCATGATCCATTAGGTTCTTTGCTTGCAATGCCGGCTGTTCGCCTTTAGTTAGAAGTAGAAGTAGAGGGCGCCGTTTGCCCCACACTTCAGAAAAAGTAAAAAAGTACGCTAGATTTTGATAAAAGAAAGGGGGCCCAGAGATACAAGAGCATTTTCCAAGCATAAAATCACGAAGCCGGCCCAAAAAGTGGGTGAGACTCGTCATTCTCCGCTTGCAAGTCAAGCTTTTCAAGAGAATCTTTCAGGATGTTCTAATGATCCTAATCAGAGCCAATCACCACATTTGTAGCAACCGCCACCAGCACCTCGGCCACCATGACCACGACGGCCATCACCGCTGGAGTATCTACCACCTCCACCGTCATTGCCTTCACTATGGGTACACTCCCTAGAAAAGTGGCCATTTGCTAGGGAGTGTACCCAGAGTAAAGCCTATGGCGGCGGAGGTGGTAGATTCTCTGACGGTGATGGATGAGGCAGTGGTAGCCATGGTGGTGGTGGCTGCTACAAGTGCGGTGAGGACAATCATTATGCCTGTGAATGCACCAATGGCGGTCATTGATCGTGACTTGAAGTCCTATCTGCTACTAAAAAAAATTAATTGAAGGAATTTTTGTATATATAGAAGACTCAGTGAGTGAAAAAAAGAAGAGAAGTGTGATTTATATAGCTGTTTCTCAAAGGGATACATTTAATTTGGTCCATTAATTATTAATTGCATTTGGAATGAATTATTGACTAATAATAAATCCCTAATAACATAGTCAATACTCTTAAGATTACGTGAATTTTGACTAGAAAAATTCTCTTTTCCACTAAGTAATTTACTTATCAAAAAGAATATTTTCATTAATCGTAAGTTTATAATCAATCAACAATATTCGAAGGTAAGTGAATCAGGGAAATTTATTAGTTTAGTTAGAACTTATATAATCTTTGGAAACAATAATTGTTTTAAGAAAATAAGCAAAGGTGACATGTGGTGTAAATGTGTAATTACCTAGTACCTTCGAGTTCTCTTTTCTCCATTTTTTCAATTTCTTGCTTGAATTATTGATATATGACATAAATTAAATCTAATGGCTAAGATTTAGTTTATCAAAGTAAATTTTTAATCATAATTTATATAATAAATACATTACATGTTAGGAAAAATAATTTATCTTCCCTTTTGTTTATCTTTCACGCAAGATATTTATCTTTCATTCTCATTTTACATTAATTTTTTGTCGCATTTTTATTTGAAACTTTCTCTTTAATATTTGTTGAGTTTTATATACCTAGGAACATGGGCCCTTTTTGAAAAATAAATAAATTATATTGATACAAAATTAGAAAAGAGTTGGTCTTATTTAAATTTGATATAAAGTATTTAATCACTCTAATTTGTACTTTTTTGTGTGTGGTACTTTCTTTGGTTTTTGTCGATGTCAGTTAATATGCTTCTCTTTTATATATGAATGTAGGTCAATGTGACTGAATCACGTTAAATTTAAAACATTAAAATAGATTTTGAATATGTTAAATCATTGAACGAACTAGTCTTGTGTTCAAGAGATTATATCCTACCTTTGATTATATGATCAATACACAATTAAGGAAAACTAATTACACACGGCTCCCTCATCTTTTGGCTTACCGATCGAACAATGCAATAAAATAAAATTTTATCCAACTAAGTGTTATACCCCATTTTAATCAGGTCAAATAGTGTACAATATATTGGTGATTCCTAAATAAATTAAATAACTTAAAGATTTGCCAACTAATTAGGCACCTAATATGGTTAAATAATGTCTAAAGTTATCTCACTTTTAAGGTCTTATAAATATAAGATTCTAGGTAAAGGTTTAACTAATCTAAAGAAAAGGTATTAAGTATCCTTTAAGATCCATTAAAAATGGTTAACCGACTGGACTTGACTAATTATATAGGCTAAGTGTGAAGATGTAAAAATCATGTATTAAAGCTAAGTATTAGAAAACTTTGAAGTCGATGATTGAAACAATATTTTATAAAGGTTTTTTTATTTTTGTTGAAAGTGAACTGAAGCCAAAAGGATTTTATATTTATAAAAATTTTATTTGTTTGAAACAAGAAAACCCATTTGAACTTAAGAAGAGATTGAAAACTTTTATCAAAACTAAAGCATGAGAAGTAGTAAAAGAAAAATAAATAAAAAAGGGTGAAGTTGACTGATTTCAAAGAACTTCTTTATCATAAAAGAAAAGGCGTTGATAAATTATATCTAAAATGCAAAGTAACTGATTTGAAGAGTAAGGCAGACCGAGTTTCAAACTAATATACTACAACTCTTTCATATTATGTTATTTACAAAATCTAAGCTATTCGAGAGAATTAATTGTCACTAGAATTTTCAAAACATAAAACGTCATACACAACAAGTAACAAATGTAAATAACACGTAGGTAGTTAAGAGTAAATAAAAATACATTAGAGATACGCATAAAACTTATTTAACAAGAATAGAGAAAGGAATGTCCGTCTCTTCCTACCAATCCGTACTTCATTTATGTTAGGATGGAGTTTCTAGGGAGCGAGATCCACAAACAAAGATGCAGATGCACGTTTAACGTCTCGTGGTGACATCGAGTCTTAAAATGAGACTCTTCAACTTCGGTGGTTTACATGCCAAAACAAAGGAAAGAGCATGAAAAAGTTAGAGAGAGTGATTTAATTCTCAAAAGTGTATATGAGAATCGTTTTCATGCTTTATCTATTACTTATATGTATTACTTATAAAATTCAAACAAAGCAAACAGACTAATGTAACCTTCATAGTTTCCATACATCAATAAATCCTAACATCACTGCCATGGCTGAGATAGGGGGCGAAATCTGGAGAGAACAGGAAAGGAGGAAAAAGATAAGGAACTAAGAAACTTGAAATAAAGTAACGACAATCATCTTAAAGAGGACGACAATGTAATAAGAATATTGGTATTGATAATACATTAGTAATTTTAAGAAATAGTGAAAACATACGATAACAGTAATAATAAGAGTAATAATAATAATAATATAGTAATAAAAAAAATAGTCGTGAAGTATAAAGTATTACACTTGTTAAAATTTTAGAAGCACAAGGAAATAAATTAATAGAAAGAAGGGACAAAATTGGATGTCAGTACTAAGATTCTTATAAAAGACAGAAAAATAATACAACGAAGAAGACATAATTAAATTTGTAAATTAATACATTACTTCTATCATCAGAAAATGTATGAGAAATGCAAAAAGATTTATGTATCACTCCTTGTTTTTCCATACAAAAATCTAAAAGGGAAATTAAACAATTTCTTTTGATAACTATGATGCATGCAATACTTGATAAAAAATGTGGACTGTTTCACTTACTCCCTAGCAGAGCAAGCCTGCGTTCATGATTGAACTCATGGTGGAAATTCTCGTTATGTATATTAGGATTTTCTAGGTTATCTTTATTTGACATTGAAAAATTAAGTTGCGCTTTAGGGTCGCGATACATCCTCGCCGTCTTATCACATGCTCTTACTGCCTCTTATTTTGTATCAAAGGTTCCAAGCCAGATATGTACCTTCTGGATGAGGTTTGTAATATTAACTCCGTACTTTCCCTTTGGCCTCTTCCTTACACCCCTATATCGAACCTCAATTGGTTACAATCGTTGTCGTCATAGTTGTAACACTGTTTCTCTCTCTGCCATCTGAAAATATTAAATGAATTTTATCTCAAAATATAGAAGGAAAATTTTGTATATAGAGAGACTCACTGAGTTAAATAAAAGACTGGTTCATATAGTCATTTTTCAGGGGGATACATTTTCTTCTCTAGTAATGAATTTACAAGGCATTTGAGTTGTTTTAGTAAAATACATTGTACATATAAGTTGCTTGAAAATAAAATTTGCGACTTTTCTAAATAAAATAGTAGGAATAATAAATCGCATTCCAAGCTCATTACTCATTAGGTTACTTGTAAATATTTTGGGGTGATATTTTTTAGTTTATTTGTCAAATAAAAAATAGGTAATAAGTACTAAATTGACTTATTTTTCAAAAAAAAAAAATCATCCCTTGAACCTAATACATTCTTAGTTAAGCAATATGTTTATGTTTTATTTTGATAGGTGTGAATGATATATTCACATTTAATTTTATTTTATTTCTTAATACACTAACATTATAAAATTGCATGTTTTATTAAGTATCTTTTTCTATTTTTCCAACGGACAACGCCCCACCCACCCTCATCAAATAAAGGGAAAGAATATATAATTTTGTCCTTCTTGCTTTTTAAATTTTTACTCAAGTTAATAAAATAAGGAGATCCAAAAAAGAGTTTTAAAGATTTTTGGGGAAACACCAATTCATTTACAAATATTAAATTTCATTTGCATTTTGTATTTGATAGGTTAAAACAAAATAAGGTTTTGTTAAAAAAAACAGGTTTTGTAAAATTATAAGTAATATTTTTTAATAATAAAATATTTTAACTATGTACAAGTAGACTATGTATTATGCTTTTCTTAATTCAATTTTGAGGATTACATTTCCATTGCATTTGTTCTACTAGATGGTGTCACCCTCTTTCTTACTTATTTATTTGAGTTGCAAAATGATTTTTATAATTAAAAGAGAGTGATTTTCTTTTTCTTTTTTTTATTAAAAGAACTGAATACAATAGTAAGTGGTGACTTTAATAGTTTTTTGTCTCGTTAACTATATGATTATTAGTTCTTTTAATGATATAAAATTTACTAAAAATAAATAAGAGTTTACTATCTTAAGATGAAACTAAAATACGAATTGCAACCTCCAAAAGTTGGACCATAAAAATTCATCGAAACATAATTCTATATAATAGAAAAACAAAAGATAGAAAAATGATACATCGAAGAAGACATAGTTAAGTTTCTAAATTATTAGCATTTTTCGATATTATCCTCATTTGTTGACGGGAAATTAAGTTTGGCTTTAGGGTCGTGATACATCATTGCTGATGTATCATAGGCCCTTACAGCTTCTTCCAATTTTTGAAAGTACCAAGCCTGACACGTACCATCTGGATGGGGTTTGTAATCCCAGCTCCATACGTCCCCCACGACTTCTTTGTCAAACCTTTATACCGCACCTCGTTTGGTGGTACAATCACTGTCACCGCTACCACATCGCTGTTATTTTTCTTTGTCATTTGAAAAAACAAAAGAATTTTTTATATATAGAGATTCAGTGAGTGAAAAGAGAAGAGGGGGAGTGATTTATATAGTCATTTCTCATGGGATACATTTAATTTGGTCCAATTATTTACATTCGGAAAAATAATTATTGAATTGTTGACTAAGATTATGTCATGTCCCGAGCCTACACCCTGGGCGAGACTGGCACTCGAAGACCATTGTTGGCCCCAAGCAAACTCTTGGCCTGGCTTACTAAACTCAGTGGAAGACAATATTCATACTTATAATGATCAATATCACTTAACTGAACTGAATAATAAAACAACTGAGAATGTTTAAAGGTCAAACATTCAACTTGGCCAAAAGTGGCAACCCAAGTCTTAACAATAAGAAATGATAATGAAAAGACTCAAAGGACTAACATTTGACTGTCTATGAAGCTCTAAAACAACTGAGATGGATGTTGGGACAACCCCACAACATCCTAATGAACTAACTAGAAAGTAATGAAAATAGATCATCCGGAATGCAACAAGCTCACCGACTGACTCTGAACTGCTCACTGGATCAACGGGGCACCGGAATGCTGATCCTAGTTACATGTATATGCATCATAAGACGATGCAGGTCAACTGACATCAGTACATTGAATGTACGAGTATGCGAGTTGGAATGCTAAAACCACATAAGCATGAAAGGGAATCTGAAAGAAACACTTACCTTGGCTCTTCTCAACTCATGAATACTTAACTGAACTCATTTCAATATAAAGCAATTTAAAACAAGTGCAATATAAA